>JAODAL010007567.1:0-124208 GCA_025379985.1 Phyllomedusa bahiana
TCTCACCAAAACTACCAAAAATCTGCAAATCCTAATTACCTAATTTCCCAAAGGTTCACGCTAAAAGTATACTGTCCGGGTAAAACAATAGAACAATTTCGCTGAGCTGTTTGCTGAGCTGTTAACTGAGCTGTTTGGATAGAGGCAGAGCGCACGTCCTATTCCTATGAGACGCTGACACACACTGAGGCAGAACAGGAAGGGCTGTTCTATGTAAAATGAGGTCATGTGATTTTTCCAGCCAATCGCAACCATACACATCCCAGTCATGACGTCGCACACACAGCTCACCCTGCTCTATTCTCTAAGCTGATTTGCTGGCCGCCAAAATTACAGGAAGCGGCGAAAATGGCGCGATATTAATAGATTATGCGCAGATTTTAACCTAAATTATCGCGTGATCGAAAAAATCCGATCAACATAAAAACCGTGCCGATTTCAACTTTGTCGATAAAAATCGCTCAACACTACTTATGATAGCTGGTACTAAAGAACTCATTTTTATACAGCGATTTTTGGGGGGTGTCAAAGCTTGTCTCAGAGACTGCTTCTCTTATGTTCTAATTCTGATTTTGTGGGGTATTGGAACTGAAGTCCAGTGTGCGTCCAATGCAGCTGCATATACATTTTAATGCTATCTGCTCACAGCACATTGAATATCCAAGGGTTATCTAAGCCTGTTCCTGTTGTATTCATTTAAAGAAATACCAAATACCACTTAATTTTTTGGTTGCTCATTTATTTTGCGCAATTTACATCCAGGGATTAATTAAGCGTTGTTCTGCTGTTGTGGTCACTAAAAGAAACTTTCTTTTTCACCGCCAAAAAAGAAATTTTGCCTGTAGCATAATTCAAAACCGAAGGTTAATTACAAGTTTTTCTGTTTTTCTGTACCGTAAAATACACGCCATTTTAACACGCTACAAAGCTGGTAATTTTTGGTTGCTCATTTCTTTTGCGCAATTTACATCCAGGGGTTAATTAAGCATTGTTCTGCTGTTGTGGTCACTAAAAAAAAAACGTTCTTTTTCACCGTCAAAGAAGCAAATTTGCCTGTAGCATAATTCATAGCCGAAGGTTATTTAAGCCTGTTTGTGCTTTTATATTCAGTAAAATACACAGTGTTTTTAAACGGCACATACAAGTAAATTTTTCCTGGCCATTTGTAGAGCGCAATTTATATCCAAGGTTTACCCAAGCTTGTTACTGGGTTCATTTGGAGTCAAATACAGGGTGTGTTTTTCTCATATACAGATATCTTCATCAAACAGCGTCTATACATTTTAGAACAAACAGTATGTCAGACAGAGAGTTTGCAGGCTCTTCACCTGCGAGTGGCAGTGGCACAAACATTCCTGGAGCAGACCCAGGTCGCAGCACAGCAAGGGGACGTCGCAGCAGGGGTCACTCGGTGAGGCCACAACTGCCGCTGTCATCTAGCGGCCGTGTGTTGACCAGCAACCCAAGGGTTCTTGATTGGTTGACTAGGTCATCCACTTCCTCCCAGATGACATCTGACAACCCCAGCCAAGAGTCGGTGGGATTGTCAGACACAACCCTTAGTTGGCATGGTCCGGGAGCGGGTCAGCGCCCCTCACCTGTCCTCAACCCGCCTCTGTCCCATCCGGTTCCCTCAGCCAGGGATCTACTATGTGGTCTGGGCTCAGCGCTACTATATCGCGAGGATGAACAATTTGAGGAGGGCAGTCAGCAGCTACTTTGCAGCGAAGAAATGGGGCCAATATCCCCTGCTTCTTGCGGCAAAGTATAGATATGGAGAGTGGCATGAGAGGTCATGTTGTGAAGGGTCAGCCTCTGCATACCAAGACCGGTGATGAGGACAGCAGTGACGATGAAACAATAATCGATGATGATGTAGCCGACCGCACTTGAGAGCCGGGTGAAGCAAGGGCTTCATCATTGTCAGGAGAAGAGGGCGTCAGCTTGCACGTCAGGCAGCGGCGCAGCCAGCAAGTGGGTTGTGTGGCCGTGAGTCAGCAGGGTAGCAGCAGTGTGAGGTCGGGAGCCAAGCGGCCACAGGGTAGAAAACCCGCTTCGCAGGTCCAAGAAAGTAGCGGCACAGGGGCTCAGCGAGGCAGCGGTGGTAGTAGTCACTCAGTGCGGAGCGTTGGCAGTAAAATCAGCTACTCGGCGGTGTGGCAGTTCTTTGCTAAGACACCGGAGGAGCCGAATATGGGTATATGTAGAATCTGTGGGCAGAAAGTGAAGCGTGGACAGGGAGCTAACGTTGGCACCATGGCCCTGCGTCAACACATGCAGCGTCACCATCCGGTGGCCTTGGAGAAACGTGGCTCAGATGTGGTGGTCCATCCTGGCGCCGCAGCAACAGCATCAGCAGCGGCCATTGGCACGCATGCCATTGCAGCCAGTGAAGGCTCCACCACCTCTGCAGAAGGGAGCTGTTTCTCTTTGCCATCATCTCCCGGTCCAGATGCTCCTGCTCCTCGCTACTCATGGCGCCAGCAGTCGTTCAGCGAGGTGATTGCAAAGGGACAACAGTATGCGTCCAACCATCCTAAGGTGCAGAAGCTGACCATACTCCTGTCCAAGTTGTTGGTACTGCAGTCCCTCCCTTTCCAAATGGTGGACTCTGCACCGTTCAGAGAACTAATGGCTTGTGCCGAGCCGAGATGGAGAGTTCCAAGCCGTAATTTCTTTTCCAGAAAGGCAGTACCAGCACTTCATAAATATGTAGAACAGAAGGTGGGCCAGTCCTTGAGCTTATCTGTTTTTTCTAAGGGGCAGCGCAGCGCAGACGTCTGGAGCTGTAACTACGGTCAGGGCCAGTACATGTCCTTTACGGCCCACTGGGTGAATGTGCTTCCTGCCCAGGTACACCAACAACTTGGACAGGAGACGGAGCTTTCTCTTCCAAGTTGTCAAACTGTGGCTCCTGCGCCAATATCCGCCTCCTCCTCCTCCACCACCACCATCATCTCAGCCTCCACAAGTACTGCTCCATCATACCACATGTGTAGGGCACAGCGGTGTCACACAGTTCTACACCTGGCTTGCCTCGGCGAACGAAGTCACACAGGGGAGGAACTGCTCCGCGTCATGAAGCAAGAAATCGATGTGTGGCTTTCTCCGCACCAACTGCAAATCGGAACCATGGTGATGGACAATGGGAGCAACATGGTGTCCGCGCTGCACCGAGGAGGGATGGTCCATGCGCACTGCATTGCGCATGTGTTCAATCTGGTTGTGAAAAGATTCCTTAAGTCTTCCACCGATCTTCAGAAGATTCCGAAATTGGCCAGGAAACTATGCATGCACTTCATCCATTCCTACAAAGCCAGGAACACCCTACTCGAGTTGCAGTGGCAGAACGGCCTCCCCCAACACACTCTGATATTCGATGTTTCCACCCGTTGGAATTCCAGCCTGCACATGTTGGCTTGACTGTATGAACAGAATAACGTCATTCCACTGCTTCATGGAACAGATGCTGAAAAATATGTCTGGGCAGGGGACTGGAGACGTGGCAACTACATCTCATGGCCACATGAGTCCAATGGGGACTGAACTGGAGGAGGAGGAGGATGACATTGGAGCAGAAGCATTGTCTGGTGACATGAGTGGATTTTCTACCCAGGTGACAAGAGAGGAGGAGCAGGAGCAGCTGGAGGAGGTAGATGGAGATTGAGAAAACGAGGCAGATGACCCGCAAGCACCATGGCAGTATACAGTGGAGATGGAGGCAGGGAGCCCCTCGGAGTCACTTGTGCAGATGGCCCGCAGCATGCTGATTTGCCTGGCTAGTGACAGCTGAATAGTCACCAGAGGGATGACTTCTGGCTCTCCACCCTATGGACCCTCGCTACCGGTCCAAAATGGGAGCCTTTTTCCCAGCTATTGAGAGGGAGGACAAACTCAAATACTATAGGGAAATCCTCCGTAGTCAGTTGGCCGCTGCTATGTGCGGCATCGTCCCTCCTCTGACAGGTCTGACCGGGGGGTTCTTCAGCGCTCACGTACTACTGCTGCGGCTGCTGGGGGAAGTTGGGGGGGGGGGGGTAGGAGCAGTACCAGCTTCATCAGCAGCAACCTAAGTCTGGAGTCACTGATGAGCAGCTTCCTTCACCCCCGCCTAGTGAGGAGGGCAGTCGCCAGCAGCAGCAGCAGCAGGACTGGAGCAGACCCTGAACAACAGGTGATGGCCTACTTCGACAGCACTCTGCCACCCCAGTTAGAAGATCCGCTGGACTACTGGACAGCCAAACTGGATGTGTGGCTGCAACTTGCCGAGTTTGCAGTGGAGAAGCTATCCTGCCCGGCCAGTAGTGTGGCATTAGAGCGGGTGTTCAGTGCGGCGGGGGCCATTGTTACCCCAAGGAGAACCCGCTTGTCCACGGGAAATGTGGAATGCTTGACCTTTTTCAAGATGAATCAGGCGTGGATTGGCCAGGATTCCACACACCAATGCTTTAGGCGTCAGATTACATCAGCCATGACGCCTCACCCAAAACTTTGAGAATGAGTCTGGGGTTCAAACTACTGCCTCAGCCCACTATCTGATGCCGCCACCCGCCTGATGCCACACATCTGCTGACAATTTCTCCATGTGCCTACCACCATCTTTACCAGGGACTGGTATTGCCACCCACCTTCACACTGAGTCATTGTGCCACTCTATGACCTCATGCTGCTGCTGCTGTGGCTGGTGCCGTGACATCCACACTGTGTCATTGTGCCACTCTCTTAACTCATGCTGTTGTTGCCGTCACCTCCACTCTCTGTCATTGTGCCACTCTGTGGCCTACTACTGTTTTTACCACCTCCAGAGTTTCATTGTGCCACTCTCTGACCTCATGCTGCTGCTGTGGCTGCTGCCGTGACCTCCACACTCTGTCATTTTGCCACTGTCTGACCTCATGCTGCTGCTGCCGTCACCTCCACTCTCTTTCATTGTGCCACTCTGTGGCCTACTACTGTTTTGACACCTCCAGAATGTTATTGTGCCACTGTCTGACCTCATGCTGCTGCTGTGGCTGCTGCCGTAACCTCCACACTCTATCATGGTGCCACTGTCTGACTTCATGCTGCTGCTGTGGCTGCTGCCGTGCCCTCCACACTGTGTCATTGTGCCACTGCCGTGACCTCATGCTGCTGCTGCCGTGACCTCCACACTCTGTCATTGTGCCACTCTGTGGCCTCCTACTGTTTTGCCACCTCCAGATGTCTTGTGCCACTGCCTGACCTCATGCTGCTGCTGTGGCTGCTGCCGTGACCTCCACACTCTGTCATGGTGTCACTGTCTGACCTAATGCTGCTGCTATGGCTGCTGCCGTGACCTCCACACTCTGTCATTGTGCCACTGTCTGATCTCATGCTTCTGCTGCTGTCACCTCCACTCTCTGTCATTGTGCCACTCTGTTTGTGCCACTACTGTTTTGCCACCTCCAGAATGTCATTGTGCCACTTTCTGACCTCATGCTGCTGCTGTGGCTGCTGCCGTAACCTACACACTGTGTCATTGTGCCACTCTGTGGCCTACTCCTGTTTTTGCCACCTCCAGAATGTCATTGTGCCACTCTCTGACCTCATGCTGCTGTGGCTGCTGTCGTCACCTCCACACTCTGTCACTGATGTTGCCACCTGAGCCCTCAGCTTGTTTTTTTTCCCAGCTTTCGTTTCCCAAAGACTTTATCAGGCTACATTCCCGCTTCATTTTTTTTGGTCGATTTTCCCCTCTTAAGTGCCCATGGAATTTTATAGTGAAGCGATTCTAAGAGCGGCGGCAGTCATATGCGTGTCATACTAAAACACAACATTGTATGAAGACCAAACCAAGCTCCCTCTGCATATTTAAGCATGGCACAACGTTTTACAGCACCCTGCAGGCTCTGTGCAGCCTGGAAATAGCTGTTTTTTTAACGCGAATCGTCCCAAAGTAATTCGGACCGAAACGAATTTTGTCGGGAAATTCGGCGAAGTCACCGAATCTAATTTTTGAGAACTTCGCCCATCTCTAACTATAATATTACAAACACACTTAATTAACCCTTGGATATAAATTGCGCAAAAGAAATGAGCTGCCAAAAATTAACTGGTATGTGGCGTGTTAAAACGATGTGTATTTTACTGACTAAAAAAGCAGAAACACACTTAATTAACCTTCAGATATAAATTATGCTACAGGAAAAATTTCGTCTTTGGCATTGAAAAACACCGTGTATTTTACTGACTACAATAACACAAACAAACGTAATTAATTCTTGGATATAAATTGCGCAAAAGAAATGAGCCTCCAATATTAACTGGTATGTGGCGTGTTAAAACGACGTGTATTTTACTGACCACAACAGCAGAAACACACTTAATAAACCTTCTGATATAAATTATGCTACAGGAATCACCAGGAAAAATTTCTTCTTTGACGTTGAAAATCACTGTTTCTTTTACTGATTACAATAGCACAAAAACGCTTAATTAACCCTTGGATATAAATTGCGCAAAAGAAATGAGCAGCCAAAAAATAATTGGCATGTGGATTGTAAAAACGCTGTTTCTTTAACTGAATACAACAGCAAAAACAGGCTTAAATAACCCTTGGATATTCAATGTGCTCCAGAACTGACCAGATAGCATTAAAATGTATATGCAGCTGAATTGGACGCTCACTGGACTTCAATTCCAATACCCCACAAAATCAAAATTAGATCGTAAGAGAAGCAGTCTCTGAGAAAAGCTGTGACACCCCCCCAAAAATCGCTGTATAAAAGTAATTTCTTTTGTGTGAGATCTCAGCTACTGCAGCAGCTACAGCATGGCACAACGAGAGCAGTGTGAGGATCGAGCATGGCGTCCGGACATATATAGTGCTGTAACGTGACAGAATCCCGCCGGTCTCTGATTAGCTTCATCTCTGCACCTGTCATTGAGGGTCCTGCTTTCTTCCTCCCAGACTTCTTTGCCCCATGTAACGCCATGTGCTTGCGGCCATCTTATCAATTAAAAACATGTTTCTTTCCCGCGAATCACCCCAAACTTTGACTTCATTCAGAATCGAAGTTTTCCTGAAATTCTAAACGAATTCCACTTTGTTAGAATTGATTTGCCCATCTCTAATTGGGATCGTGGTCCAGGAAAACTAGATGAGAGTTTTCTGCCCCATGCCTCCTGCTCAAAGTTGTACCTAATCCACTAACTACAGTGGCTAAAACAAGCAATACACTTTACTGTGCCTTTCCTTTAGGTAATGGAAATCTAGAGCAGCAGACAGCACACAGAGGGATCTCCTTCAGTCCCTTCTATACATCAGCTGCCAGGGTAAGGCTATGTTCACACGGCTTAAACTGGGAAGTATTTCACCCCATATTTCACGCCGTACTGCGCTAAATACGGGGTGAAATACATCCCAGTCATTACGGTAATTCACAGTTCTCATAGAGAACTATCGATTACGTCTCCTCTCCCCACTCGCACAATCTGACGAATGGGGAGATAAGTGACATGTCAATTACTAGGCGAGCTGCCGGCCCCAATGCCCCCCCGGGGCCTAATTACACCCCGCAATTACACCATGGGAACATAGCCTTAACCCTGTGTGTGCCTGATGAGCTCTGGCTGTTCCTCTCGACAGATTCAGGAGAGGGCAGGGTTGGGGCTGATCTATGTGCATGGGTGTGGAGCCGAGAAGTCTGTGGTGTTTTGTATGCTAACACATCAGAGCAGAGGGAATAGGAACCATTCATATGCCCCCTGCTCTGCTGTATTAGTATACAAAGCTTCACTGACATCGCAAATAACAACAAACACTGTTAGGTGCCGTCCTCCTTTCAGAACAGACACATCATAGGTATCACACACTGTGTTGTGCCCCTCCTCCATTCATAACGGAGGACAAGCACAGTATAGTGGATGACCATACATACAATGTGTCTGTGGAGCCAACATGTCTGTGAAGCTTTGCTATACTAATACAGCAGAGCAGGGGGCTTATGAATGGCTCACTTGTAATGATTAAGGGCTTTTGCGCATGCCCTGAATCTTTACTCATCACCAACAAGACGGAGAGGAGAATTTGCGTGCTCCCGAGTCTCCGACCTGCAGTGAGGAGCTACTGATGTCACCAGTGAGGAGCTACTGAGGGAAAAACAGCAGGTCGGTGGCTATAGTGACCAGAGGAGCCGATGCAGCTCCTACTACAAGGCATATCTAAGAATCAGTAGGACATTTTTAATCAATACATATTGCAAAACAGCTTGTTTTTTAAAGATCTTTAGATTAAAACCAATCATTGTAGTGAGATAACTCCTTTAAATTAAACTGCTACATTTTTAATTGGACCTAATAAACATGGATTGTTTTAATTCAAGTTAACATTTTTTCCTGGATAAACTTTTTTCCTCTATTGGTATGACCACACCTAGCGAAAAGTGGTATCCATGCAATTAACTTCTTCAAGAGAGGTAACCTGGCTATTTCAACTTTTTCTATTATATGTCACTTTATCTGTGAATAACTTTTTAATAGATTTACATATCCATGTGACTTTGAGTTTTGTTTTCTCGTGACACATTTTACTCTAAGTTAGCAATTAATTAGTTATACCAAACAACATAGTAAATAATGAACATCTACCATTTGTCTACTTTTTAGGACATTAGGGGCCTCTTTAATTATGTAGCAAATTTAATTTAACATTTTCAAGAACATTTGCAACACAGCTTTTTTAAGGACCAGTCCAATTGTGAGGGGGCTGTATTTTAGACACCTCAATATATGACTCCATCTAAGAAACCTCACCCCTCAAGGTATTCAAAACAACACTTTTCGTTAAATCTTTAGGTGTTTCACAGAAATTAAAGCAAAGAAGAGGTAAAATTTAAAAATTTTGTTTTGCAGATCTTCAATTTTTATCCATTATTTTGTAACACAGTAAATGATAACAGGAAAATGCAACTCAATATTGATTCCCCTGATTTTGCCATTTTTAGAGATATCCAATATGTGGCCCTAGTTTGCTATTTGAGTCAACCATAGGCCTTAGAATAGGAAGAGCCTATTTTCATTGGGCAATATTTTAGGCACCATTACAGGTTTGCGGACATCCTAAGGTGCTAAAGCTTAATAAACACTCCAAAAAAGACCTAGTTTGGGAAACTACACCCCTTAAGGAAAATTTCCAGTGGTGTAGTGCGTATATCGACCCCACAGATCTGTCACAGATTTATTTTAACGTTAGGCTGTGAAAATAACAAAATTTATTTTTCAAAAAAATCAGTTTTAGCTGAAAATTTTCATTTTTGCAAGGAATCCTGGAAAAAAGCACCCCAAAATTTATTATGCAATTTCTTCCAAGTTCGGCAACACCCTATATGGCACATGGCAGGGTGTTCAAGTGAGGGAGCGCTATTTGGCTTGTAGGACACAGATTATTATGTGTAATCGGTATCTGCCAAGCCCCCAAAGTACTAGAACAGGTGAAACCTTTCAGAAGTCACCCCTCAGGGATCTCATCTAGTGGTGTATTGTGCATTTCGGAAACACACAATTTTTTTTTAGCTGAGGGCCATGAAGAAAAAACGCTTGCAGTTCTGCCATTGTTTTTTGGCCTTCATTTTTACAGCATTCACCATGTGGCTTAAGTGAAATGATAACTACTATTCGGGTCAGTACAATGATAATTTTTATATAGTTTTTTATGTTCTGCTACTTTTACACAATAGAAATGTGTTGAAATATTTTTTTTATGTCGTCGTGTTGTCTGACAACCATAACTTATTTTTCTGTATATAGAGCTGAAAAAGGGCTTGTTTTTTGTGTAATGAGTAGCTGACTTCATTTATACCATTATGGGGTTTCTATGGCACTTTGGTCTCTTTTTATCAAGGTTTTAGGGAGATAGAATGAACAAAATACAACAATCTTGGTAGTGATTTTTATTTTTTACAGTGGTCACCGTGCAGTATAAATGACATCTTTACTCAGCAGGTGAATTCGATTCCAGCAATACCCAATCTGTCTTTGAGCCTGTCCGGCTCCATCTCTGGGCGGGTCTGACAAGACTACATTATAGACAGCCCGGAGGCCATTGCCGCCTTGTTGTCATGGCAACCATTGGAACCCACCAATTGTGCTTTAGTGGTTCCAATGGAGGACAGAGGGAGTTCCCTCCCTCTGTCAAACTCCTTGGCTGCCATGATCTGTGTTGTTCAATCACTATGTGGTGGTGATATGTGGTCATGATGTGGTGTTATTATTTGGTATTGGTATAGCTGTATAATTGATAATATTGGCCTTGGTATACTGATTTGTACAATAACAGTATGGTGATGATCTTTCCTGCTTGCATAGCAGTATTCTGCAGTAACAGTCTCACTATTATTTAGAGGCGTCATCTACATAGTTTGTAACGCCGAAGAAAAACAGATATCAATCCACTACAGCCTATTGTGCTAAAGCAGTGGCATAACTACAGGGGTCGCAGCGGTCACAGTTGCGACTGGGTCCCTGAGCCACGGGGGCCCACGGCCCACCTCGCCACCTGCTACATCGCTAGATCACATAGACCTAGAGATGTTGCGATTACTTACTGTGCTATCGGCGGCTAAACAGTGCGGTATTTCCTTTGCCTATGCCCCCGTGTATGTAAGGAAGAGTGCCAGTCTGATCAGTCATTCTTCAATAATTACGGAAGACACTTTGCTTCTTCTGGTGAATCCCACAGATCATGCGCTGCTATGTCAGGTATTACAGCTACAGTTCTGCTCAGGTCACATGACCTGAGAAGGCAGCTGTGATCCACTCCTGGCCTCCGCGCAACCCTGTGCTCCTCACAAAGTTTCCCAGGCACCGACAGCACGTGTCTGCTACCTCATCCTACGAGTGGAAGGCATCATTGCTGTCAGCGCAGACCAGTTATTGAGCAGAGAGGGTGCTTCTGATAATAATGCAGGGTGACAGCTATTGTAATGCATCACTTGGTGAAAACACTTCCCGCGAAGTGCTGGGGGAGGAGGACTGCTCTAGGATTGGCAAAGGAGGGCTGTTGCCCATAGCAACTATTCAGGACTATTGTAAACAAAAATGTATTTTTCCTTTGCATCAGATTAGTTGCCATGGGTAACAGCACTTTTCCTTTGCACTGTTATAAATCACTAGTAAGTGTGAAGTGAGCACGGGAAAAAGTGCTGGTGAAGTATGCTTCTGCTGCTGAGCAGAGCACGTCATTAGATGTAATTTCCATTTGTAAGGCTTGGATTTTCTAGACATGGAAATTCAATGCTGATTTCTCATCTCACCCTTCCATGCAGATTTTACACACAGACTATAAAGTGTAGCGACAGTTTGCGGCAAGGCTAATCTGCATCTCGACTGCATTATGTGTAATCTGAGTAATTTTATTGGGTTAAAATCGACTCTGAAATCTGCACCAAAATCCACGTGATCTGCTGCAAAAATTTTCTGTAGCAAATTCCTCCTGTGTGCATTCAACCTTAGACTATGTCTATTCCGTCCATTCAGCCATCTGAAGGCAGTGGCGCAATGCAATGATGTAATTGCAACACTGCCTGTACTAGGCCCTAAAACTATCACTAGACTTAGGGTCTAGTAAATGCCGGAAATGGTATCCCGGAGCGGGTAGTGTGATGACATCACTCCCCTCACTCATGATTCAAAGAGGAAATCAGCGAGGGAACAGGGGAGAGGTGAGAATTATTTTTATTTTTTTACATAGTATACCCTTATCACAGAAAAAAACAACCCCCCAATACAAAACATCATATTTTATTAGACAATTGATAAAACAACTCATAAAGAGTCAATCCCTTTTTATCGATAATAATTACTTGTGATAATATTCAATGATACATACAACTCTTACATTGTATATTGTCTGTATATTGTGGATAGTCCTAATTGATATATATTAGCATGTGCCTCTAATTTCTGTATACCCTCATGTTGCTGTCTCAGTCTCTATATGATTTTCTCTTGTTGGGTATGTTAGGTTCTTTGTTTCATGTATTTTTTTTATATTTTGATTAAATAAAGATATTTTTATATTTATACTAGTCATGGTAGTTGATACCTTGTGAGGGTGGGGTGGGCTTAGTCTTGTTATATTGATTTGGTCAGTAACAGTATGATGGTTTTAGTCACTTCATGGTAGTGATATGTGGGGTATTATTTGGTCTTTGTATATTGTTATTGATATTTTTGGTCTGGGTATATTGATTTTGATAGTAACATTCTGATGGAGTTAGTCACTATATGGTACTGATATGTGGTCATAATGTGGTGGTATTACCTGGTCCTTGTATATTGTTGCTATTGGTTATATTGGTCTTGGTATACTGTTTCCTCAGTAACATTATGGTGATATTAGTCATTATATAGTGGTGATAATGTAGCCCTTTATATACTTACTAACCCGCAGAATACAGTTGTCAATTAAGCTGTTCGGTGTAAACTCCAAAAAAACTAAACCCATAAAACAAAAGGCACAATAGCATTTTTTTCCTGTTTACCCCACAATTTTTTTGTGGGGATGGGGCTTGAGGAAACAGACACTTTGGCTGTAAAACTTGTTTTTTTGGCCCCATTTTAAATGAATTTTCTTCTATTAACCAATCCCTTTAAATATAAATAACTTTCTTCAGCACACTACACCGCAGGCGTCCATCTCGTCAAGTCGGGAACCTGTCGTTGAAAAGTAGTGGTCACCAGACAGTGTTTAGAGGTAGGGGGGCCCCAAGCTGAACTTTTGCACCTGGGCCCATGAGATAGAAATAATATGTCCTCATTTTAGGGAAAAAATCCTTCCTGACTCCAACCTGGCAATCAGAATAAATCCCTGGATTAATGCCCCTTCTCCAGAATCCTAGCAACTATAACTTGTTATTTTATTATTTATATATATTATTTATCTAGAAATGCATTCAGACCCTTTTTGAATTATGTTAGTGAACTCTGACAGAGAGTTCCACAGTCTCACTACTCTTATAGTAAAGAATATTTTTCTATGTTTATGTAGAAACTTTATTTCCTCAAGACTTAGAAGATGCCCCCTTGTTTTAGATACAATCATGGCTATAAATAGATCTTGAGAGAGATCTCTATATTGGCCTTTGATATATTTAAACATATTTATTATGTCCCCCCGTCTTTTCTCTAAACTAAATAATCCTAATCTTGCTAATCTTTCTGGGTACGGCAGTCCACCGAGTCCTTCGATTATTTTTGCTGCTCACCTTTGAACCTGTTCAAGCACTGCAATGTCTTTTCTGTGCACTGGTGCCCAAAACTGTACACAATTTTCTATGTGTGGTCTAATCAGTGACTTGTATAATGAGAAAATAATGATCTCATCGTGTGCACCTGTGTCCCTTTTAATACACACCATGATCCTATTTGTCTTGGCATCTGCTTCTGACACTGGCTGCTACAATTAAGTTGTTTTATATCTATATGTATATATTTTTTTTAGTATGCAAAAAAATATTTTTATTGAAATACTTCCTAATAGACTCTGAAATGCCACTGTTGTCTTGTTGGAATTGTTTTTTTTCCCATTCCACCTAGCTGAGGAGGGTGCAGGCAGCATGTGTCAGGTTAGAGCTGGACAATTTAATTTGTGTATGTTTGGGGATACCATTGGCTCTACTAGCCTAGGGCACCAAAATGCCTTATCCTGGCCTTAATACCTCTTGACTGAGGAACTGACAAATTTTAACCCTTGCCCTGCTGTTTTAAACCCCCCTATCACCAGGCAGAGCTTAACTGCTGTTGAACTGCCCACTGTCTGAACAGGAAGTGGGAGTCTGAAGCTGGTTGTAAAGAGCAAGTTCTTTGAAACATTGTGATGATAAAACCCCTAGATGATGTGTTCTACACTAACAAAGATAGATAGATAGATAGATAGATAGACAGATAGATGTGAGAGATATCAGACAGTCTGCTACTGATAAGACACAACAGAGAGTATTGTCACATCCCAGCCAGGGCTGCAAGAGCAGAGAACGGTGGCTTGAAACAAAAAAACCTTCTTTTGGCCATTGAGCCTGAGTGCAGCTGGGATCTACCACTATATGGCTGGAAAATTGCTAAAAGTGGTAATGAAATATACCTATCCCCAAAGTCAGGTGATGTGATAGATTTGAAGATCATCCTTTTAGAATAATCAAATGACAAACGTTTTGTTTTCTTGTCTCCCCTTTATCATGTATTTTCTTTTTGTTTCTGATGGATTAAAATAAGGTAAAATCGTATGGGGTTTTGGAGCAGCTGTTAGAAGTTGCTGAGGACATGGAATGAAGAGTAGTATTTTAATTACTAGAAACATATGGCCAAATGTATGAAAACTGTCTAGGTATAAGACTTTCTATGTTGCCCAAAACAACCAGAGTTCCCTTTTTATTTCATATAGTGCTCTAAAAAATGAAAATTAAGCTGTGATTGGTTGCTATGGGCAGCAAAGAAAGGGGCTTAGACCTAGAAAAAGGTTTTTCATACACCCCCCCAATATTTTTACCATAAAAAGACACGGGGCCCCTTGTTTAAATGTTAAAAAAAAGGGAAAAAGTATTCAGTGGGAAAGTATCTCGTTCAAAAATTTGGAATTCTGTGAAAGTGTGGGGGGCCAAAAATTTTTCCCAGAAAAAAGACTTTAAAAAATTCTAAACTGAGCCCTTTAGGATATTTTTTAACCCTTGTTTCCAGGGAAATTTGAAAAATTATTTTCCCGGGGTTCTTGTTTATTTTTGGGTTGTATTAAAATGTAAAAATTCATCTTTTTCATGTTATTGTCACTTTTACTGATCTCTATCTTTTTTTTTTAAAAATTTTTGTTAACATAAATGCATTTGTTTTATTTTTTTTCTGCCAACTCCCTGAAATTTTTACTAAAATTTATGTATTTTTTATTTAAGGGTTTATTCTTTTGATTGGCGTTGTAGATATTTTGGTTTTCCATATCAGTGAATGGGGTTTTTTGGGGGAAACCAAAAGTAGCCCTGTCAAATACACATTTTCTTTAAAAAATTTTTAAAAAATTTTGCATGTACAGATTAAAAATTTCAATATAATCAAAAGGGGGGTTGGATTCAAAAAGGGTTTTTACACAAAGGAGGGTTTAGAACTTTTTCGAAAACTCAGGTAAAAACAGTAAAAGTTCAATAAAATGAGAAGCATTTAAAACAAAAACGTAAAAAAACTAAGGGGGTTTTTATTATAAAGAAAATATTGGTAAAAGAAAACCTTAAAATTTCAATAATACGGTTTTAAAAAACCCTTCGGGGGATTTAATACTCCGGGGGAAAAACCCAAAGTACCCCTTTGAGAGCTTTTTTTTTGTGAAAGAAAAAAGGGGGGATCAATAAACCTTTAGTTCACAGGCGCAGTTAAAAATTTAAATACGGCGGAAAAACCTCCGTAATAAAAGGGGGCCTTAGGGCCCTTCCAGTGATATGCAATACCCTGTTTTTGCGGAAAATTAATTGTGAAAAAAAAACTGTTCTGTAACGGGCGGTTTCTCGTAAAATTTAAAATCAAAAGTGCTAATTCGGGGGAAAAGGGGTTTTTAAAGTGATCCAATTACTTCCTGTAATAAGAGGCCAATGCGCTTCCCAAATTTTTTTAAATTTTTGGGGAAACCCCCACCAGACATAAAGAAAGGGTTTCCCTTTTGCCCCCGCATTTTTTCCCCAACAAAAATTGAAAACCCCGGGGGAACAAGGGGCTGGGTCTGGTAGGGGTGTACCCCCAAAAGTTAAATTTTTGTGCAGGGTTTTTCTTGATAAATTGGCCTTTTGGGAAAAACCCCTTGGGGGGAGGGGGAGGTCCCTTTGGTTCCCAAATTGCCTAGGGAAAAAAGGTCGGGTTTAGTTTTTCCTCCCTTTTGGGTCGGGTTGGGAAAATTTCCCTTTGGGTTTTGCCCAAAAAGGGTTTTATGTTAAAGCAAGGAGACCCCTTTTCATCCCTTTTTTTTTAAATTTATAAAGGGTTGGGGAATTCCCGGAAAAGGGGAAAGTATTCGAGGGGGGCCAAAAATAGATTGTATCCATGCCTAATTTGGGGAGATACTAAAAAGAACATTGAGGGTGGGGAGATTGTAATTTTTTGGCCAGGTCTTAAAAGGGTTTTTTGGCCCCTTTGGTCATAAATAAAATTTGGGCTTTTTGAAAAATTAAATTGTTTTTAACCCCCAAGCGGGAAAACGAAGGGTTTGGGAGTTCCAACAACGAAAGGGAAAAAAAGGAAGAGGGGAATTTTCCTTTTGTTTAAAAATAAAATTTATTTTGGAACTACAAAATGAAACCATGCTTTGAAGAATCAGTTAGAGATCTTTAATAAAGCATTGGGGGGGGGGAAACCTAGTTTTTAAGGACATCAGATGTAATTTACTTTTTTGGGAAAGTGAAAGGGTTTTTTTTTCCAATATTTTGCCACAAAATTTACCCTTCTTTTTGGGTTTGCCACAAAAATAAAAGGGCCCTGCTCCCGAATAATTGCGATTTGGGTAGGCACCCCAAATTGGGAATTGCTTAGGCCCAACCTTTTTTTGCAAAAGTATAGCGGGTTCTTTTTAATTCTGGGCCTGCGGCCTTTCCCAAAATGAACTTTGCAATTTTAATTTTAAAATTTATTTATCATAGGGGAAGGAAGGAAAATTAGGGGTTACCCCTGCAAACATAAATAAATTTAGGAAGCAAAGCATCTTCACAACTTTAATTTCGGCAGTCCATGAAAAAATTTAAAAAGGAAGTAAACGTTTGATTTCCGAGTCTAATAAACTGTATAAATGGTTTGAAAATTATCTTTTAATATTAAAAAGGGGGTTTGGAGAGACTTTAATGCCTAAATATTTAAAACATGTCGCTCTCCCATTTTAAAAACCCAAAGAGATCCTAGTTTTTCCATTGTTCACTGGAAACAAAACAGATTTGATCTTTTTTAATTTATAAAAGGAGGAGTAGAAAAAAGATTTAGAAGTTTAAGAATTTTTTCAATGGAAGAGGAAAGGGGCGGTGGGTTATAAAGGCATCACATCATCAATATAAGCTTTTTTTTTGATGAAAAATTATTAATTCGTTAAACCTTTATTAAAAGGGGGGTTTCTCTAATATGTTCGCTAAGGGGGTCATGCATAACACAAAAAAACTGGGGGAAAAAGGGCAACCCGGGCGCTGGCCCTTTGAAAAATTGAAAGGGGAAAAAAAGGAAAATCCGGAAGTGAGGACTTGTGCTGAAGGGGTGGGAGTAGAGGGAAAATTTTAGCATCCTTTAAAAAAACCTGACAAGCCCAAATTTTTTTAAACAAAAGGGAAAGGGAAACCCAGTTAACCCTATCAAAGACTTTTTCTGCATCGAGGGGAAAAAAAACCACATCTGAACGGAATGCCAGCAAAACTGTAAAAAGATCAAAAAGGGGGCCCTGGGGGACGTTTTCAGCCTGCCTCCCTGGAATGAAAACCATTGATCTTTAAGGATCAGGGATGATACTAAAGAATTAAGGCGGGTGGAAAAAAAGCTTTGCGTATTTTTAAAAAATCTGAATTTTAAAAAAAAATTGGGGGCTAAAAGTTAGATTTTTTTTAAACTGGAGCCTTTTTCCCCTTTTTTGGGAAAGGTAGTTATAAATTTCCCCCAAGGGGGTTTTTCCCTTTTAAAGGGTTTTTTTCTTAAAAAATATCTTTTTTACAAAAATGGTTAAATGTGGAAAAGAAGTCTAGAAATTGGGAGTATCATTTTGAAAAGGGCCTTTAACCAGGGTTTTTTGTTTGTTTTACTATACCTATTGCTTTCTGGATTTTGGGTTTGTGAAAAGGGGGCTATTCAAAATTTGGGTAGCGGGCACGATTTGTTAATGGGGGGGTTAAAAAGAATTTTAAAAATGATTAATGTTCTCTTCAGAGGGGGGGGAGGAGAAGTTCGCCCCCTCTTGAAAATTAAGAGTTTGAGTAGTAGTCAAACGAAAATAATTTGAAAATTTCCCATTGGATTTATTATTTTTCCCCATTTGGATGAAGAAGGGGTGAGTGAAACTGGTTTTTGGGGTGAACCCGGTTTTACCCCGCTTCGCACTTTTGCTTGGCCTATTTTCCTTTTAGATAGAATTGCCATTTCATTTTGGCCCGGGTTTAACTTTATATTTTTTGAAATACATTTTTTCTTAATTTATTCCTCAAATTTTTTAGGGTTTTTTGTTTTTTGGGGGGGGGTGGGTCAAATTTAAAAAAGCTTTGCCTTTTTTTTTTCCCTTTTTAGGGCAAAATCACAGAGGGCTTGTTGGCGTTTCCTTTTTTCCCCTTTTTGTCTTGGATAAATTAACCCCTAAAAAAAGGCTTTTTGGGGACACCACAGGGAGTACTAGAGGAGACAGAAGAGAAGTTAGTTTTAAAAAAAGGGTTTAAAAAAATTCCCGATGCAATATAAGAGCTGATCCCCCTGTTTTTTAAAAAAGAAAATTATTGAGGCGCCCAAAAAGAAGTTTTTTGGGGGGTCGAAAATTTTTTTATTTTTGGGGAATTTTTAACAGGGGGTGGTTTTGGGCCCGTGATATTTTCCCAATATCTGAAAGAAAAAGGGGGTAATAAGGGAAAATATTTTAAACTAGTAAAAAAGAAGTGATTTAGGTGTTTCATTTTTAGGGCAAAAAGAATTTGCTTCTGAAAAGGTTTTTCAGCACAGCCAAAAGCGTGTGGGAAAAGGTTTTAAAAAAGGGGCATTTTTTAGCGGTGAAAGAGTCTTGCGGGTGTTTTTTAAAGTGTTTTTTTTCTTTTAAAATGTGGGAAATTGGGGAATTTAGAGGGGGGAAGTCCTTGTTTAAACCTCCAAACAAATACTTGTGTTTATTATACCTGTTTTATTTTTTATTGGTACATTTAAAATTTTAATAGGGAGGGCATATATTTATTCTGAGGTACAAGTTTTGGGGTAAAAGAAATTTCATTATAGTATTATAAATGGTTAAGAAATTGTTTGTAGTCTATAGGTTTGAAAATACACGTGCTGAGGCCTTGTTGAGTCCGGATGGTCAGGGTGATAGGGGCAGGGGGGTGGTTACCTAATCAGAAAGCATTTAAAATTTCAACTGTTGGGGGCTGCTAAGGCCTTTTGCTTTTTGGGAAAGGGGAAAAATTTTCAGCACAGGGCCAAACAGCAGTGTGGGAAGGTTTAAAGCGAGCATTTTTTAGGGGTGAACGGTCTTGCGAGTGTTTTTTTTAAAATGTTTTTTTTTTTCTTTTTAAAAAGTGGAGACTTGAGTTTTAGAGGGAGAAGTCCTTGTTAAAACCCCCGAAATACTTTTGGGGTTTAAAATTTTTTCCTGTGTTTACACCCTTTGCACAAAAAGGGTGAACTAGATTGGGGACTTGTCTTTTTTTTTGCCTTTCAAACTTTTGAAAAATATGAAAAAATTTTAACTCCCCTCCGTGGTATTTAAATAACCCCCAATGTCATGAAGGTTTTTCTCTTTAAAAAATATATTGTCTAAATTTGGATTGGTCTGGCTTACGAAATAACCCTTTCAAAAGATCTTTTAAACAACTGAATTTTAAAAACTCCCCGAGGATTTAACCCCCTTTTAAAGCTTTTTTGCCTTTTTAAACAACTTTCTTAATGAAAAAAAGGTTTAAAAAAATTTTTTTTTTTCATTTGGAGCATAAATTGATGTGGTGTAAAAGGGTTTTGGATTTTAAATTTTGCAAACAAAAAAACATAGCGACCTTTTGGGTCAAAAATAATTTTAAAAAAAGGAAGAAATGGGAAAGCTTTATTAGAATTGTACCCAGTCTTTTTTTAAAGGGGAGTGAGCTTGGGGAAAAAGTTTTAAAGGGGAAAATTTTTTTGTTTCAATTTTATGTTGATCCTTTTTGAATTTAATGTGTTTCTTGGGAACAAATAAAAAAGGGTTGTGATTTAATTTCCCCCTCCAAACCAAAAAGCCCTTTGAAAGGCGAAAATTTAAACCCATTTAAAAAATTTTGTAAGAAGTTTTTAAAAGAAAATGATGTAAAAAGGGAAGCACGCAAATGAGCTACGTGACTTTTTCCCGTATCATAAAAACCTGAAAAAAAAAAGGGGGTTTCCCAAAAAGTAAAGAGTAGAATTTATCCAACCCTTTTGAACAAGAACCAAAAACAAGGGAAACGCAATAAAAGTCATGCAAGAAAAAAAAATTTTTTCCCAAAAAAAGGGAAAAAAAAATGTGGGCAAAGTCCTGCTTAACATCCTTGGGCAGGGCCCCGGGCCCTTTTTTTCACGGGAGTTTCTTGACCCTTTAAAATGTGGGGATTTTTAAAAAAAATTTATTTGAAGGATCTTAGCCCGTTAGGAAAAGAAAAAATTTATCATATGGCCCTTCTTGGGCCCTTTAAGAGGGGAGATGCTTGGGTGGGTTGGGGCAAAGGTTATAAGATTAATTGGGTAAGCGAGTTTTTTTGAGCGTTCGAGTGTGGGCTGTTTTGTTTTAAGTGTGGGACATAATATTGGGGGACTTTAGATTTGGGGCTTTTAGAAAGGGCAGTATTATACAGATTTTTCATTTTGTTATCTCTATTTCTTCTTTCTTTTTTTGGTAACATCCCCATGAGTTCCATGTTTGACAATGCTGTCCAGTGTACAACCTGTGCAATTTATGCCATCCTTGAGCAACAAATTTGCAAGATTGGCGGATGAGGGGGATGTCGGCTCAGAAATAGCGTTGCTGCAGCAAGACACTAACCCTGTCTGCTCCAGTAAGATTGGGAATAGGAGTGCAGGTCAGACTAGACAGGTGCTAGTAGTTGGGGACTCCATTATAAGGGGCACAGATAGGACAATCTGCCACAAAGACCGGGATCGTCGAACAGTATGTTGTTTACCTGGGTTCGACATATCGCGGATCGGGCTGACAGATTGCTGGGTGGGACTGGTGAGTATCCAGCTGTCATGGTCCATGGGAAGGGTAGCAATAGTTAAAAAGAATAGGGAGAAAGGAATAAAAACTGTAAAATCTCTAAATTGCATGCTGACCAATGCCAGGAGTCTGATAAAACAAAATAAATGAACTAGAAGTATTAATTGCAGAAGAAAAATATGACATAGTGGGGATCACTGAGACGTGGCTGGCCCTAGGCTAGATTGGGCGGTTAACTTGCAGGGTTACAGTCTTTTGAGAAGTGCCCGTAAACCCCCGGAAGGGGGGGAAGGTGTTTGTCTCTATGTAAAATCCTGTCTGAAGCCAACACTGCGGGAAGATATAGGTACAGGAAGTGAACAGGTGGAATCATTATGTGTAAATATACATGGAGGTAGTAACAGTAAAATAATTCTAATAGGAGTCTGTTATAGGCCTCCAAATATAACAGAACCCATAGAAGATATGCTCCTCAGGCAGATAGATAAAGAATCTAATCAGAATGAGGTTGTTATTCTGGGCGACTTTAACTACCCAGACATAAACTGGGAATCTAAAAACCTTTTAGCTCTCACAAAGGAAACAGGTTTTTTTGTCTATAAACAAAAGATAATTACCTTTTCCAAATGGTGCAGGAACCGACTAGAGGAAAGGCCCTTCTAGACTTAATATTGACTAATAGACCTGACAGAGTAACACAGGTTCAGGTTGAGGGGCATCTAGAGAAATAGTGACCATAATATAATAAACTTCCATTTATCTTAAATAGAGCTTTTTGTCATGGAACCACAAAAACACTGAATTTGAGGAAGGCTAATTTTACCCTGCTAGAGAGGCACTAAACTGTTTGACTGGGATAATTGTTTAAAAATAGCGGGAACAAAAAATAAATGGGAGATCTTTAAAAACATCTTAGGCACCCACTGTGAGAGGTACATACCATGTGGTAAAAAAGTAATTAGAAACAGGAAAAACCCAATGTGGATCAACAAAGATGTAAAGGAGGCAATAAAAAACAAAAAGAAAGTGTTTCAGCTACTAAAACAGGAGGGCAGGGAAGAGGCGCTAAGAAGATATAGGGAAGAAAATAAAGTGTGTAAAATAAAGATAAAGGCAGCAAAGCTGGAGACAGAGAGATGTATTGCAATAGAAAGTAAAACTAACCCCAAAAAATTTTTTTTAAAACTATATAAATAGTAAAAAGATTAAAAAAGAAAACTGTTGGCCCTTTTAAAAAGTACAGAGGGAGAGACTATAGAGGGCGATGAGAAAAAAGCAAACCTATTAAACAATTTCTTCTCCACTGTATTTACCGAGGAGGATAAGCTTCCTGTTGATGAGCAAAGGGAGGAGGTAAATTCCAACTTAAATGTTTCTTGTCTAACCCAGGAAGAAGTGCAGCTCCGCCTTAGGAAGATTAAAATAGACAAATCCCCAGGCCCTGACGGTATACACCCGCGTTTCCTAAGGCAGTTAAGTAATGTGTTAGATAGGCCCCTATTTTTAATATTTATGGACTGTATAATAATAGGGTATGTCCCAAAGGATTGGCGCATAGCAAATGTGGTGCCAATATTCAAAAAGGGGTCAAAAGTGATCTGGAAACTATAGGCCGGGAAGCTTAACCTTGTTGTGGGTAAAATGTTTGAAGGTTTTTTTAAGAGATGCTATCCTAGAGTATCTCACTGAAAATAAATGTATAACGCCGTTCCCGCATGGGTTTATGAAGGATCGGTCCTGTCGACTAATCTAATCAGCTTCTATGAGGAGGTTTAGCTCCAGACTGGATCGGGGTGAGGCACTGGATGTCATATATTTGGATTTTTCTAAAGCAATTTGATACTATTCCACATAAAAGGTTGGTAAGTAAAATGGAATGCTTGGGGCTGGGGGAAAATGTGTGCAAGTGGGGAAGCAACTGGCTCACTGATAGAAAACAAAGGGTAGTAATTAATGGTGCATACTCAGACTGGCTCCCTGTTACTTGTGGGGTACCACAGGGCTCAGTATTGGGCCATATCCTCTTTAATATTTTCATAAATGATCTTACACTGGGATTGCACAGTAGAATATCGATCTTTGCAGATGATAAATAAGCTCTGTAAAGGAATCCCACAATGGAGGTAATTGTGTTATTACAAAGGGATCTGGATAGGTTGGAGGCCTGGGCAGAGACCTGGCAGATGAGGTGTAACACTGATAAATGCAAGGTTATGCACATGGGGAGGAAAAAATCCATTACATGATTACATGTTAAATGGAAAAAAAAACCCGAGTAAAAGTGACATGGAGAAGGACTTGGGAATTTCCCAGTGGACAGTAAACTTAACTGTAGCAGGGCCCGTGTAAGGCAGCAGCTGCCCAAAGGGTAAAGGATCATGGGGTGTATTAAAAGGGGCATAGATGCACATGATGGGAACATTATTCTCCCATATAAGTCACTGGTTAGACCACACATGGAATTTGTGTACAGTTTTGGGCACCAGTGCACAGGAAAGAATTGGGAGAGCTTTAACAGGTACAAGGCGGGCAACAAAACTAATTAAAAGGCCCGGGTGGACTGCAATATCCAGAAAGATTAGCAAGGTTAGGGTTATTTAGTTTAGAGAAAAGACGGCTTCAGGGGGACATAAAAATATGTTTAAATATATTAAGGGCCAATATAGAGATCTCGCTAAATATTTATTTATACCCAGGACTGTATCTAGAACAAGGGGGCATCCTCTACGTCTTGAGGAAAGAAAGTTTCTACATAAACAGAGAAAGGGATTCTTTACTGTTAGAACAGTGAGAATGTGGTACTCTCTGCCAGAGGAAATTGTCATGATGAATTCACTAACAGAGTTCAAGAAGGGTTTGGATGCATTTCTGGAGAGTGATAACATAACAAGCTATAGTGACTAGGATTCTGAAGAAGGGTCTGGATACATTTCTAGATGTAATATAACAAGTTAAAGTGACTAGGATTCTAGAGGGGTGTCGTTGATCCTGGGATTTATTCCGATTGCCCGATTGGAGTCAGGAAGGAATTTTTTTTTCCCCAACATGAGTCAATTGACTTCTACCTCATGGGGGTTTTTTCCTTCCTCTGGATCAACACTTTAACACTTTAGCAACACTTTAATAAATGGGCTGTACTGGATGGACGTATGTCTTTTTTCGGCCTGATAAACTATGTATATCTAGTGCTGAGTGAACAGTAAAAAGTTATAGTTCGACTGGAACCTCCAACTTTTGTGAGTTTGGTTCGAAGTTCTATTGGAACTCGAACTTCGAACCCCATTAAAGTCTATGGGAGAAGATGTTCTGGTTAATTTTTATACCGATACAGGTGAGGAGAAGCTGGAATTACTATCCATAACAGAACCAAATTTTCTTCACTAAGTTGTTCCACGTATACAATTTTCTAATAGTGACAGAAAAAAAGTAAGAGGCTAAAATATTTAATTCCTTTCAATGGCTAACTGAAAAGATGAGAACAGCCTGCAAGCAGGGGCGTAGCTATAGGAGGTGAAGTAGTAGCAGCTGCTACGGGGCCCTGCATCCTGAAAGGGCCCAAAAGCCTCTTCGACACATAAGAGATTTGGAGACGGTGTGTTATACAATTACTAAACCCCCAAAACTGCAAAACATGGAACTTTTGGGTACTGAGTATGATTTAAAAATTCCAAGCACTCTGTATAATATATATCCATGTATATGAGATTTAGACATTATGTGAGCCTGTAAATGTCACCAAATAACAGCTTCTGGTGTGGGCAAAATAGCAATACCAAAATCCCTAACTATTGCTCTCTATGGAGAGGAAAATGCTATCTAACTAAGAGCAGTCTGTACAGTACAGAGTGAGCTGAAAATGATGTTTACAAGGCAATACAGTGAAATATACACTCACCGGCCACTTTATTAGGTACACCATGCTAGTAACGGGTTGGACCCCCTTTTGCCTTCAGAACTGCCTCAATTCTTCGTGGCATAGATTCCACAAGGTGTTGCAACGATGCTCAATTGGTACCAAGGGGCCCAAAGAGTGTCAAGAAAATATTCCCACACCATGACACCACCACCACCAGCCTGAACCGTTGATACAAGGCAGGATGGATCCATGCTTTCATGTTTGTTGACGCCAAATTCTGACCCTACCACCGTACTGTGCGTTCAGAGATGCTCTTCTGCCTACCTTGGTTGTAATGGGTGGCTATTTGAGTCACTGTTGCCTTTCTTTCAGCTCGAACCAGTCTGCCCATTCTCCTTTGACCTCTGCATCAACAAGGCATTTCCGCCCACAGGACTGCCGCTCACTGGATGTTTTTTCTTTTTCGGACCATTCTCTGTAAACCTAGAGATGGTTGTGCGTGAAAATCCAGGAGATCAGCAGTTTCTGAAATACTCAGACCAGCCCTTCTGGCACCAACAACCATGCCACGTTCAAAGGCACTCAAATCACCTTTCTTCCCCATAATGATGCTCGGTTTGAACTGCAGGAGATTGTCTTGACCATGTCTACATGCCTAAATGCACTGAGTTGCCGCCATGTGATTGGCTGATTAGAAATTAAGTGTTAACGAGCAGTTGGACAGGTGTACCTAATAAAGTGGCCGGTGAGTGTATATAACATGGTCATGTGATTTTAGCAGCCAATGAGAGCGATGACGTTTTTGACACTTCTCTGTGCTCTGCAGTGATTGGAGGGCCTCCAAAAGTGCAGAAAGGTGATTGGATGGCCGCCAAAAGTTCAGAAAGCTGCAGAAAACGAAACTGAAAATGGTGTGTCGAACAAAAACTTTACTCGAATGAACAGTATAATGTTCGGTTCGAGTTTTAAAAATTTGAGGAGTTCTACTAGAACGTAACTTTTCTGGAACAGTTCGATCAAAACTAATCATATCAAAATCACAGTGTTTAACATACCATATGAATTTCTTTTTACCCTTTTCAATGTCCTTGTTGGTCTTTTAATTTGTGTGTGATTTTTTTGGGTATTGATCTACTCATCAATTCTTTAGAGAAATCCTCCATATAGGTTTCCCAAATTTATTTGCTCAAATTAAAAGCATTCTCTATCTTTTCATACAAAATGCTCAATGAATGTTGTGTTACTCTAGAGAAACTTGAAGTGCCAATGTTGGTACCAATAATCACTTGATCACCTGGACAACTGTTATGTGACAAAGCTGCTAAAGGATACCTTTTTCTAGGTAAGCAACTATCTTTGTTGCCCATAGGAACCAGTCAGAGTTCAGCTTTTATTTTTCCAGAGCACTATTTGAAATGAAAGCTGAGCTCGGATTGGATGCTATGGGCAACAAAGACAGCCTTACTGTCTGCATAATATAAACTAGAGAACCACCCAATTCACTTATTCATTTATCAAATCGATATTTGACTGTTTTCGCTGTGTTAAAGAAGACTAGTTTTAAAAAGTTAAGAATAAATATGATTGTTTTATGAAGATAAATGAATAGGTGAATATCCTTTGAAAGATATATGAAGGACACTTCATTGGGTGGTTTATATTATGCCTACACGAAGAGGGACCTTTGGTTACGATCTAACACAGCGTGCTTAACACTAGTGCTTGCATTGCTAATGAAGCCTTACTGCTTGCCAATCTATATGTTTTGCTAAACAGTTATTGTAAAGCAACATTCTTTACTATATTCTACCAACCTACATCAAATAATTGGGAATCATCATTTTCACTATTTTGGGCCATTTTTTTTTTTTATTGTGATGCTTAAAATAATAGTGCAATCAAGTAGGTGTCAGTTCCCTTTTTCTTGTCTTTTGGAAAATGGCAACAGAAATCTGATTGATTATTATGGACAACTTCTCAATTTCATTTTCTTGGGTGATTTCACAAATGGTATACTTTTCTGCCTTGAATTTGACAACAGTGAACTTGCTGCCAAATTAATATATGATTTGGATGCAAATTTTCAGCACACTTGCAGTGGATTTTACTCTTTACATGTGACATGTAAATTCACCAGAAATCTTCCTTAAGTCTACATTTTTGATGATCTTCTAGATTACCGCTGTTGTCTCTTAATTTAAAAAACATGATAATGTTGATGGTGCTTGCCATAAAATGTGATCAATAAATTGCTTTAAGCATGAATATTTCATGATTTTAGAATAATTTTATTTAATAAAATGTAAAAACTCCAAAATACAACTTAATAAATAACTACAATACAAAATATAATAAATAAATAACTTACACAATAATACAAAACGTTCAGTTTCAAATAATCTATTTGTTTGGGGGTATAACAGTCTTAAGCATTTTTTATACCGAGGGATTCTAAAATGCATATGTTTTTAAGTTAACACATTAAAACATAGACAGTACAGTTAAAATCAATATATTTGTTGTTTGCCAGTTATAAGTCCTTCAAACAAATACTTATAGAAAGCCCAGTAAGTATAAAATAACTTCAATAAATAACATAATGTTGAGTGGTTGGATTTAAAGCTTCTTTGCTTTTTATATTATCTCATATCTAGTTATGAAGCCTTGGGCTTCATCACATTTTTCTATGTAGCCACATATAATACAAAAATCAAGAATAGTTACTCTAGTATATATTAGTTAGTAGGCAACATAATGTAACCAAATAAACAAGTAGAGTGACCGAACATCAAAAACCCATTAAGAAGGGAGCAGGATCAGACTTTAAATTGCTGACTTTTAGTCATACACCTTATTTAAAATACATAAGTAGATTATTAAATAATAAGGGTCATAATAGATCTAAATACGTACTGCAAGTGAGGTATATTGGAATTTAGAATGACATTTTCCTACACCTCAGGTTGGTTGATAAATAAAGTTAAAAATTACATGATTGATTGAGAATTGATTGATTGAGAATATTAAATATCATAAAAACAATCTGTTTGCAAACATTTTTTTAACAGCATATTATCTATATTTTGCATTCAAATATCATATATTAAACACAAAATAAGTAGGATGTAACATATTTGCATTGTTGTAACAGTATTGTAAATACCTTCTTATTTTACTTTGCACAAAATCAATAAATTAAATTACTTTTCAGTGAGTTGCTAGAATGCTACAGTGCATGTCAAGAAAATCAAACTATTGTGTACTCCTAATTTTGAGAGTACAAAGATATCAGAATAGCTTCTTTAAAGGAAACCACATATTTAAGGTCTAGGTCAAATTAAAGCACAGAAGTTTAAATGTTGTTGCAGTTTCACTAATGTCATTCCCACAGGGATTCAGGGAAGTTCACTTTGGCTGTGATCATAGAAGATACAAATCTATTTTTTTTTTTTCCATAAAGAATCAAGTATCACTCAGTGACATTGCAGGGGTCCTCGTTTGCTTCTGTTTAAGTATACCTTTTAAACCTGAGGAGACAGAAGGGGTGGAGGGGGACTCAAGCGTCATGTTTATTTATGGTAGATCCATAATCCGTAGCAGTCTTTCATTAAGAAAAACTGCTGAAATGGATGACATGTTTGGTGTGTAAATTCAGTGATGAGATGTTAGCTACAGCTTTTGTTTCAGAATCCCCTGCTGATCTGTTTTTATCACTAGACTTGGCTGGTTTTAAATAAAAGCCATTCAAATATATGGCCAAACAAGTAACATGACTATGCGCCAGAGTAGAAGCCTACTGTTTAAAGTAGGTGATGGAGCAACATTTGCTTGTGCAGAATTCAAAAGAGGGGACTTTTAGTAACACAGGAAGAAAGAACAATTTAAGATAAAATCAGTGGTTCTTTCTCAAAAAGAGAGACTGTTGGAAGTCAATAACTACTTAGTTCATTACTGAGGAAGAAAAACAGCTTCAAAGTGTGCAAACCCCTCCGAACACTAGATCATTCCCCATGTTTGAGAATTCTTGACTCTGGTGTATATGACATACAGGAAATAGGAAATTTAGATACATGTGTGAAGCTTGATTTTTAAATTTTAAATTTGAAGCCTTAAGTTTTTAATATTTTTTTCTGCAAGTTGACATTAAAATGTTTTAATCAAATGTTGTACAATTGAATTTACAATTTAGTGTGTTCAATACCTATATGTGAAGTTAGACAAACAACCACTAGGTGTCTCTGAAACTATATGAATTACTGTTTGTACTGTAGCAATGTCATCCACTCTAGCTCAGAAAAGCCAGTCTATTATAAAAAGACATAATATTTCTGCACATCTCTAAGTGGAAGGAGTGAGTGCTGGGATGCTTGGTGTGCCACACCCTTTCAGAACAGTCGACAAATGAGGTGAATGAAAACAAGAGGAAAATCATAGACATGCTGCAAGCTAAATGTTAGGAGAATCAAACAAGCATACATTTTAAAAGTAATTTATGTAATGAATATTGACGTATTGTGCTGTAATTCTGTGGTTTAAGGCATATTTTCCAGTAATCCGAGATTCATGTTTTAAATGTAATTTAAAGAAACTGTGGGAGCAAACCTTACTGCTTAATATAAAATAGATACAAAACACAACTATCTTCATGTTTGGCGCAGACCAAACAATGCATCATGTGACTACAGCTGAGTGGAGTCTGCCTTATGGTATTGTATACCTATACCAGCTGAAACTATATTGTTCCAGGTACCTACTTGGAATCCCACAGTTATCATTGCCATTTTGAACTTCTACTTTAAATTGACAGCACATTATTGTACAAACAAATTTTAAATCAATTAAAAGAGCCCAGTTTTTTTCAGTCTCCGTTTACAATGCTAGATAAACAATATTATGAACTTCAACTAACATCCAGAGTATGCAGCCGCCATGTGCAGCTAGATGGGTTGAGATTGAGTCAATAAGTCAGGTTGAAAAAACTTTGAGACTCTCGGTTCACATATTTTGATCAAAAGATGTTCAAGCTGCCCACGACTTTCAATGTGATCTCAAAATGGGTCCCAGTGGGAGGCCTGATTGGCTCGATTGAGAGGTAAAGATAGAATAGGACTGCCCGATTTTGAGATCACGTTGAAAGTCGTGGGCAGCTTAAACATCTTTTGATCAAAATATGTGAACCGAGAGTCTCAAAGTTTTTTCATGTATGATAGATAGCATAAATGCTTCTTTAGGGATTTCCACGTAGTGTATTGCCCTTTTTGCAGTAGTGTGCCGCTGGCGGCGGTCTGTGTGTGTACATGTATAATTACATGTGTGCCGCAGCCCTGCCAGTGGCACCCAGGTTTGCATACGTTTTTTCAGAAATGTTTTTGTGTGCAGAAACATACGTTATTACTTGGTGTACATTGATTTTAACCTATATGGGAAGGAAGGGGTGCTTCCAGTTTGGGTTTCTGTCCTGCCACTCTACAGGCTGTCATAAGAAGGGCAGCTTGCAGGTTGGGTGTTTTTTATTTTTTCTCTCTGAATAATGGAGGTCGGTTGACCCAGTGAGAGGCCTGATTGGCTCGATTGAGAGGTAAAGATAGCATAGGACTGCCCGATTTTGAGATCACGTTGAAAGTCGTGGGCAGCTTAAACATCTTTTGATCAAAATATGTGAACCGAGAGTCTCAAAGTTTTTTCATGTATGATAGATAGCATAAATGCTTCTTTAGGGATTTCCACGTAGTGTATTGCCCTTTTTGCAGTAGTGTGCCGCTGGCGGCGGTCTGTGTGTGTACATGTATAATTACATGATTTGGCCGCAGCCTGCCAGTGGCACCCAGGTTTGCATACGTTTTTTCAGAAATGTTTTTGTGTGCAGAAACATACGTTATACTTGGTGTACATTGATTTTAACCTATATGGGAAGGAAGGGGTGCTTCCATTTTGGGTTTCTGTCCCTGCCCACTCTCACAGGCTGTCATAAGAAGGGCAGCTTGCAGGTTGGGTGTTTTTTATTTTTTCTCTCTGAATAATGGAGGTCGGTTGACCCAGTGGGAGGCCTGATTGGCTCGATTGAGAGGTAAAGATAGAATAGGACTGCCCGATTTTGAGATCACGTTGAAAGTCGTGGGCAGCTTAAACATCTTTTGATCAAAATATGTGAACCGAGAGTCTCAAAGTTTTTTCATGTATGATAGATAGCATAAATGCTTCTTTAGGGATTTCCACGTAGTGTATTGCCCTTTTTGCAGTAGTGTGCCGCTGGCGGCGGTCTGTGTGTGTACATGTATAATTACATGTGTGCCGCAGCCCTGCCAGTGGCACCCAGGTTTGCATACGTTTTTTCAGAAATGTTTTTGTGTTTATAAACATTCGTTATACTTGGTGTACATTGATTTTAACCTATATGGGAAGGAAGGGGTGCTTCCATTTTGGGTTTCTGTCCCCACCCACTCTCACAGGCTGTCATAAGAAGGGCAGCTTGCAGGTTGGGTGTTTTTTATTTTTTCTCTCTGAATAATGGAGGTCGGTTGACCCAGTGGGAGGCCTGATTGGCTCGATTGAGAGGTAAAGATAGAATAGGACTGCCCGATTTTGAGATCACGTTGAAAGTCGTGGGCAGCTTAAACATCTTTTGATCAAAATATGTGAACTGAGAGTCTCAAAGTTTTTTCATGTATGATAGATAGCATAAATGCTTCTTTAGGGTTTTCCACGTAGTGTATTGCCCTTTTTGCAGTAGTGTGCCGCTGGCGGCGGTCTGTGTGTGTACATGTATAATTAGATGTGTGCCGCAGCCCTGCCAGTGGCACCCAGGTTTGCATACGTTTTTTCAGAAATGTTTTTGTGTGCAGAAACATACGTTATACTTGGTGTACATTGATTTTAACCTATATGGGAAAGAAGGGGTGCTTCCATTTTGGGTTTCTGTCCCCGCCCACTCTCACAGGCTGTCATAAGAAGGGCAGCTTGCAGGTTGGGTGTTTTTTATTTTTTCTCTCTGAATAATGGAGATCGGTTGACCCAGTGGGAGGCCTGATTGGCTCGATTGAGAGGTAAAGATAGAATAGGACTGCCCGATTTTGAGATCACGTTGAAAGTCGTGGGCAGCTTAAACATATTTTGATCAAAATATGTGAACCGAGAGTCTCAAAGTGTTTTCATGTATGATAGATAGCATAAATGCTTCTTTAGGGATTTCCACGTAGTGTATTGCCCTTAATAAGTCAGGTTGTCACAGGTATCTGGAGCCCTGCTAAATGCAGTGCATCCCACAGCTGGTGGAGGGTGTATAAAGGAGGACCCTTAGAGCCAACATGACAATCAAGGTGGTCCCACAAATGTTCAACTGGGTTAACGTCTTAGGAATTAGTTTTCAGTGTAATTCTCGGAAGTCTTGGTGAGCTGCCCAATGTAGGACATTTCTTGCCCTGTGACATAACGCTTTGTGTTGCTGGAAGATCCCATCTGGCCCAGGGAAGACAATCAGCATGTATGGGTATACGTGATCAAGGGAAAAAAAAAGATTCCTACTCAAATCAATTAAAAGTGACTTTCACAGAGATGAGTGGGCCTAGATAATTGCTTTAATCATCCTTTTTTTGCAACTGATAAATTATCCCTTTTACCCATGACAACAACGAGGGATATACGTGCAGACACATTTTATATAACCACCCAGGCAGCTCACAACACATGAATTCCTTCACAATGGGCATCTGTCATTGAAAGTAGGAAGTGGTCATAATTATGTGAATCAACTGTCTACAAGAAATCTTAGTTACCTCTGCAGGCGGTGATTAACTTACATGGCCACATACCATTAAATGTAGTCTAGAAGAGACTGTTAGCTTTATAAGCTTTTCTGCCTCCATTGCAGTATAAACCAGGATACCTTTTTAATGGTATCCTAACAGATACCTGCGACATATGGCCGTGATGTGAATGGAGTCTAAGCTTACTAAAGTTACCTCTGCAGCCATTTATTAGATGCCATGGCTACAATTCAGTATGACATGTCACTGCTGTCCCACTGTAAACAGAGACCAACAGGGACCTTACAGTATCCCTTTAAAAAAAAAAATAAAAAGATATGTAGCTAATTACTAATCCAGCTTAGCTCATTAAGGCTACATCTACATGACAGTGATTTACTGTTGAATTTTAAAGTGGATTCGGTATTTAGAATCCACAAAAAAAGACTATAAATCACCCCATACAAATCAAAAGAAAATCTGAGCTGTAGTCTACACATTTCAAATTTTCTAAAGTCAGATTTCAAATCCATGAACCGGGCAAAAACCTTAGAACATGTTCTATAATTAACCATATTTGACTTGTAAATGGTGGCTTATAGTACTATTTAATTGAATGGGATGGCTGAGATCCAAAAACTACAGCAAAAAAAAAAAAAAAAACAGGCCAAAACCGGTACAAGAACCGAAAATTGCGTATAAAATACTGTTTGGATTCTGATTAAACTCGGATGAGGATTTTGTTCTCTGCCATGTAGATATAACCTACATATTCTTAATATTTATGAACTGTCTAATAACGGCGTATGTCCCAAAGGATTGGCGTATAGCAGATGTGATGCCAATATTCAAAAAGGGGTCAAAAAGTGATCCAGGAAACTATAGGCCGGTAAGTTTAACCTCTGTTGTGGTAAAATGTTTGAAGGTTTTCTAAAAGATGCTATCCTGGAGTATCTCACTGAAAATGAATGTATAACGCCATTCCAGCATGGGTTTATGAAGGATCGGTCCTGTCAGACTAATCTCATCAGCTTCTATGAGGAAGTCAGTGCTAGACTGGACGGGGTGAGACACTGGATGTCATATATCTAGATTTTTCTAAAGCATTTGATACGTTGCCGCATAAAAGGTTGGTAAATAAAATGACAATGCTTGGACTGGGGGAAAATGTGTGCAAGTGGGTAAGCAACTGGCTCACTGATAGAAAACAAAGGGTAGTAATTAACGGTACATACTCAGACTTGATTGCTGTTACTAGTGGGGTACCACAAGGGTCAGTATTGGGCCTATCCTCTTCAACATTTTCATTAATGATCTTACACAGGGATTACACAGTAGAATATCGATCTTTGCAGACGATACTAAGCTCTGTAAAGTAATCAACACAATAGAGGATAATGTGTTATTACAAAGGGATCTGGATAAGTTGGAGGCCTGGGCAGGGAAATGGCTCATGAGGTTTAACACAGATAAATGCAAGGTTATGCACATGGGGAGGAAAAATCCATTACATGACTACATGTTAAATGGAAAAATGCTGGGTAAAAGTGACATGGAGAAGGACTTGGGAATCCTGGTGGACAGTAAACTTAATTGTAGCAGCCAGTGTCAGACAGCAGCTGCCAAGGCAAATAGGATCATGGGGTGCATTAAAAGGGGCATAGAGGCACATGATGAGAACATTATTCTCCCATTATACAAGTCACTGGTTAGACCACACATGGAATATTGTGTACAGTTTTGGGCACCAGTGCACAGGAAAGACATTGTAGAGCTTGAACAGGTACAAAGGCGGGCAACAAAAATAATAAAAGGACTGGGTGGACTACAATACCCAGAAAGATTAGCAAGATTGGGGTTATTTAGTTTAGAGAAAAGACGGCTTCGGGGGGGACATAATAAATATGTTTAAATACATCAAAGGTCAATATAGAGATCTCTTCCAAGATTTATTTATACCCAGGGCTGTATCTGGAACAAGGGGGCATCCTCTACGTCTTGAGGAACGAAAGTTTCTACATAAATATATTAAAGGATTCTTTACTGTAAGAGCAGTGAGACTGTGGAACTCTCTGCCAGAGGAAATTGTCATGGTGAATTCACTGACGGAGTTCAAAAAGGGTTTGGATGCATTTCTGGAGCGTAATAATATAACAGGTTATAGTGTCTAGGATTCTGGAGAGGGGTCATTGATCCAGGGATTTTTCCGATTGCCAGATTGGAGTCAGGAAGGAATTTTTCCCTAAAATGAGGACAATTGGCTTCTACCTCATTGGGGTTTTTTGCCTTTCTCTGGATCAACACCTTAGCACAACAGGCTGAACTGGATGGACGTCTCGTCTTTTTTTCGGCCTTATAAACTATGAAACTATGAAACCTAAGACTTTAAGGTTTGCAAATTGCTACAATTTGTTTTATGCAAAATGTCAACAAATAAGTTTTATACTAAGCTGTTTTAAAATTTCATATATGTGTGGATTTAGCTACATTTTTATTTTTTATTTTTTTAAGAACCCACTTAGGACATACACTCTAACCCTCTAGACTTGACATCAATTAATGAAAATCAAATTGAAATGTATATCAAAATTCAACACTTTAAAGGGGTTTTATTGCTGTCGATTATGGGGACAGTAAAAATGAGCACTTTTGTAATTGGTGTGCATTACCTCTGTCACTTGGTTTAGCAGATATGAGCTTTTCTGTAAATCTGTATTCTGTTTCTGCTGCTGCTGGTCGGGACACGCCCCCAGCCAGATCCCACTGCCCCCTAGACACGCCCCCGATACTGGGATTGGCTGGCGGACATTTCATTCAGCCGGTTGGGATACGCCCCCAGACAGACAAAGCCCCGGCCAGGCCCCCTGCGCTGTGATTGGCGGCCTGCACACTCTGTGTTTACTCCCCTCTGAGCTGTTAAAATTGATAGTGAAACCAAGGTCTGTTGGCTCTATATACATCTCCCAGCTCTAGGGTGAATGACCAGGGCAATTACTGCCTGTTTAAGTCACAGATCCCCTCATATAACACAGTTTTATAGAGTCTCCTTCGTGTTAACAGGGGGAGAGAAGGGTAGGAGGGCAGTGTGCATTGCTCCATATAACCCAGTCTGCTGCCTGGTAACAGAGGGGAAGGTGGGGCAGTGTACACTCCTCACATGTCTCATCAGTTCACGCTGTGTGTATAACTGCATATACCACAGTCATACAGTCTCCTTTCTGGTAACAGAAGGGGAGGAGGGAGAGGGCAGTGTACACTCCTCACATGTCTCATCAGTTCAGGCTGTGTGCATATAGCACAGCAAGGAGCTTGTGGAGCCTGAAGGCTGCAGACATAAGAAGCATACAGGAGGCTACAGAGCTGTTATATCCAGACAACCTTCTGCATCCCCTGCTTCAAACAAAATGATGATGTCACAGTGAGGGGAGACACGCCTCCTGGGAGGAGACACGCCTGCTGAGAGAAGAGACTCTCCCCTGGATTTCAAATTCAATCTCAGAGAATTAGCTGAAGAGCACGAACAGTTCAAACGATAAAACTCCTTAAAGATTCGAGTATTAATGGGTATTTTCCTTTAACATCACATTTGGTAAACTCGTTTTCATCTGCATCTTTTTAGATCAAAAGGAAAATCTGAGCAGAGCACCAAGGAAAGGGGAAACATTCTATAATATTTCCTTAGGGACTGTTTCCATCCCAAGCAGCAATCTGTTTTTTTTTCTATCTCAAAGGACCTACAGGACATCTCATAAAAGGGTCTGAAAAAAGGTGAAATATACTTAAGTAATAACATTGATCACCCTTTTAAAAAAGACGGTTTTTAAATTTTCTTGCTCTCACGTTTCTAAGGTCATTCATAAAATGTAAACCCAATGCTAATAATTTTTTTTTAACCCATAATTAAATATAATATTGAAAACAACATTGTTATAAAACATCCGCCAGATCATATATCATATCAACTTATTAAAAAAAAATTAAATATTATTAAGGTAAATAAATAAATAAATAAATAGTATTATAAATAGATAGAAGACATCAGTGTTCAATTCATGAAAACGTATACAGAGTCATTATGTACCTACTTCATAAACCAAGTACAGTATCAGATTGATGATTGTTTTCCCTGGTACTTTGAGAATTAGGGAATGTCCATTTCTGTTTTATAAAGGCAGATTTTCTTGTGATGGGGGTTTATTATTCCTGGAGCAGATAATTGGATGTCTTTTCTACAACTTATTTTTCAGCAGAACTACAACACGTGTAGTATAATCCAAGAAGAGGTGAAAGTGGTGGAAAATAGCATGACCAGTTTGCACTACACCCCACTGGGTGGTTGTGTTTGGAAGCTGTGGCAAAGGTGGGTCACTAACACGTGCTATATTCATCTTTGTCATCTGAAAGAAAGGAAAGAAATTATGTAATATTTGTCCCTATATTAGGGGTATATATTAGAAAATGCTCCAGACATAGAGTTGGTATCCTGAATGTGTCAAAACAGTATAATGAGACTAACATTTTCCAAAAACAAGTTCTTATCAAAGACTTATTTCAATCTGCTTAGAGAGTCTTTAAACTGCATTGACTGGGACGAGGTCTTCAAAAATAACAGAACAGATAATAAATGGGAGATTTTTTAAAACCATCTTAAGTGCCCACTGTGGGAGGTACGTACATTATGGAAATAAAACAACTAGAAACAGGAATAAACCAAAGCTTGATCAAAAGCGGATCAACAAAGAAGTAAAGGAGACAATAAATAACAAAAATAAAGATTAAAAAACTGTATGGAAAAAAAAAAATTTGCAAAAAATGATAAAGACAACAAAGCTGGAGACAGAAAGGCATATCACCATAGTTAAAGGCATATTTATAGTTAAAAATATTTTGGGGTTGGTTTTATTCTTGTAAAACTGGCCCCAAAATATTTTTAGCTATATAAATAGTAAAAAGATTAAAACTGAAAATTTTGGCCATTTGCAAAATAGTGAGGAAGGTATTGCAGAGGGTGGTGAGTAGAGAGCAAACCAATTAAACAATTTTTCATCCACCATATTTACTGATGAGAATGACCTTCCTGTTAAAGGGCAGAGAGATGAGGTAAAATCCACCTTTAATATTTCCGGTCCAACCCAGGAAGAAGTGCAGCTCTACCCTAAGAAGATTAAAATACCGTGTTTCCCCAATAGTAAGACACCCCCGATAGTAAGACGTAGTGGGGAGTTTAGGGACGTCGACTAATGTAAGACGTACCCCGAAAGTAAGACGTAGTAACTGTACTTTGTCTGCGCTCGGGCGCTGTGATGGCCCGGGCGCCGACAGAGACGCTTCAGCTATATGCGGCTCCTCAGGGAGTGCATATAGCTGAATGCCGAGTGAGCGCACAGTGTCCGAGCGCTGCGCTGGCCCGGGCACTGTCCGCGATTCCTTCACCTATATGCGACTCCTCCAGAGCGCATATAAGTGAAGGGATACCAATGCGGGGCACAGAGCGAGCGCTCCATGCTCCGCAGTGGCCTCCGGGCGACCGCAGACTGGCGGCTGTCCTGAGATCCCGGCACAGGCAGCGTGTGTCATCACGCTGCGTGCGCGGCCTGATGATGTCACCCGCCTGTGCCGAGAGGAAGATGTGCCGAGAGCAGAGCCGAGAGCGTGGGAGACGGAGCAGCGGGGATCCAGGTAAGTGATTGTTTGTTTTTTTATTTTGATATTATTGCCTACAGCTGCCTGTACCTGCCTTATACCTGCCCTATACCTGCCTACAGCTGCCTATACCTGCCTACAGCTGCCTATACCTGCCCTATACCTGCCTACAGCCGGCCCTATACCCTGCCTACAGCTGCCTATACCTGCCTACAGCCGGCCCTATACCTGCCTACAGCCGGCCCTACACCTGCCTACAGCCGGCCCTATACCTGCCTACAGCTGCCTATACCTGCCTACAGCTGCCTATACCTGCCCTATACCTGCCTACAGCCTGCCCTATACCTGCGTATGGGGCCATATACCTGCCAAAATAAGACATACACCGAAAGAAAGACATAGTGGGACTTTTGGGGGTAAAAAGAATGTAAGACGCTGTCTTACTTTCGGGGAAACACGGTAGACAACTCATCAGATCATGATGTTATGCAGCCCTGTGTCCTAAGGGAATTAAGTAATGTAATAGATAGGCCCCTTTTTTAATCTTTATTGAATGTATAGTAATGGGGTATGTCCCAAAGGATTGGTGCCTAGCAAATGTGATGACAATATTCAAAAAAGGGTCAAAAAGTGCTCCTGGAAACTATAGGCCGGTGAGTTTAACCTCTGTTGTAAAATGTTTGAAGGTTTTCTAAGTGATGCTATACTGGAGGATCTTCACTAACCTGAATGAATAATGGATGCTTATATATCTTGATATTCAGATTCCTAGTAGGTAAGTAAACTTGCTCTCAGTGATAACAAGGGTGTGATTCAATGGTTCATAGTCAGATTGATACCCCTTGTTACTTTGGTTATACTAACAGGGGTCAGTATTTCCAACCCTTCTATCTCTTTTTTACATTAATTAATGAACCGTGCGCAAAAGGATTGTACAGTATAATATCTATCTTTGCAGATGATACTAAGCTCTATAAAGTAATCAACACAGTAGAGGATAATGATTTATTACAAAAAAGATTCGGGATAAGATGGAATGGCCTGGGCTAGGAATTTGCATATGAGGTTCAACACAGGATAAATGCATGGCTTTTTGCTCATGGGAAAGGAAAAATCCATTCGCGTGATTAATTGTTAATTGGAAAACACTGGGAAAAAATGTGAGTGGAGAAGGACTTTGGGAATTCCTAGTGGACAGTGATATTTATTGCAGCAGCCAGTGGTCGGACAGCAGCTGCCAAGGCAAATAGGATCATGGGGTGCATTAAAAGGGACATAGATGCACATGATGACAACATTATTCTCAAACTATACAAATAAATGGTCAGACCACACATGGAATATTGTGTACAGTTTGAGACATCAAGGCATAGAAAAGACATAGAGCTTGAACAGGTTCAAGATCTAGGTTATGAAAATAATGAAAGGACTGAGTGGACGACAATACCCATAAAGATTAGCAAAATTAGGGTTATTTAGTTTAGAGACATACAAAATATGTTTAAAAATATCAAATATTTATTTATTCCCATGACTGTATCTAGAACAAGGGGCATCATCTACATCTTGAGGAAAGAGAGCATAAAAACATTGGAAAGAATCATTTACTGCAAGAGCAGTGAGACTGTGGAACTCTCTGCTAGAGGAACTTGTCAGAAATCACTTGTACTAAATAAATGCTAGAAATCCAAATTTTCCTAAGACCAATAATGTGGCAAGTATAAAAATACAACAGCTTATTCCATGTCCAGTTTATGTGTTTTGAGTCCCAAATGGACTCTTGATCAGAGCTAAGCATCACCTGCAGCATATCTAATTAAAATCAACCTCAGGACCAATGCAATTGAAGTAATGCTCACAATATAAAAAAGAACAATCGTAAGAAAATAAGCTATGCACAGATCCTCTGGTCTTCTACCAGACAGCCTGGGGAGTGAAAGAAAAACTTCCCAGACTGTCTCACGTCACCATGCTCTGCAATCTGTTGTGGGCATTGCTGGGCATGGTGAGTGACAGTTGCCATAGACACCACTATAGAGCAGTTCTGCTTTGTACTGATCTTTACTGTATCACTGATCCGAGAATCAATGATACAAATTTTCTTTTATTTTTTTTTATTTAAAACCTACTGGAGGAGGGAAAAAGGTGAAAAATGTGAACACAAACATAATAAAAACATGTACACCGCACTTTTCCCTTTACAAACGCCAATCAACCGCAAAGATAGAACTGATCAAAAATGAAAATAAAAGTTATCATTTCATTTGGTTCGACGCTATGCGCATATGACTAGATGTAATTGGGTTATCACCATATCGTAATGACCCACAGAGTAAAACTAACTTGTCACATATACTGCATGGTAAGCTCTGTTAAAAAATAAAAAACACTACTTGAATTGTAGCATTTCCTGCACCCCGCCTTCCATAAAATGGATTTAAAACTGATCAATAGCCCTGTCCCCTCAAAAATAATACCAATAAAAATGTCAACTCACCCAGCAAAAAAAAAGCCCCTATGCATCTCTGTACACATAAAAATAAAAAAAATTTATTGGCTCTCAGATTTATGGCGATGCAATAAAAATAAAACGTGTTTTTCCTTTTGAAAAAAAGTGTTGAAAGCAGTGTAAAACATAAAATGTTATAACAGATTTTGTATATGTAAATCAAATGGGCCAGATGAGTAAGCTAGCATGTCATTTTATACCGAATGGTCATGGTGACGCTAGTTAAAAAATCAAAAACACTATCAAGATTGCTGTATTTTGTTCAAAACGCCTCACAAAAACCAAAAAATGATCAAAGCATCATATGAACCCCATAATGGTGCCAATCAAAACGTCAATTCATCCCGCAAAACACAAGCACATGATCAGCTCTGTATACAGAAAAATAAAAAAGTTATGGCTGTCAGAATAGGACAACATAAAATCGCAATTTTTTCTAAATGCAGTTCTACTCTGTAAAGGTAATAAACCGTAAACTATATAAAATTTATATCATTGCAATTGTACCGACCTGCATAATAAAGTTATCTTGTCATTTACACTGCACAGCGAATTTTCATGGCCCAGTGCTAAAAAACTATGCAACACCTGTACACCCAAAATGCATAGGATTGCAGTGTAAATGAAAGGATAACTTTATTATGCAGGTTGGTACAATTGCAATGATATAAATTTTATATAGTTTATGTGTTATTACTCTTTTACTAATATAATTTTGTAATACCAAAATGGGGGGACTTCTGGAAAAGTTTCACTGTTCTTCTACTTTGGGGGCTTTGCAAATGCGACATGGCACCAAAATCTGCATTCCAAAAGCCAAATAGCGCTAACTCCCTCGTAAACCCTTTCATGCACACAAACAGCAGTTTACACCCATATATAGGGTACTGATGATGTAGGAAGAATTGTGTAAAAAAATTTGGAGTACTTTTTTCCAAGATCAGTTGCAAAAATTAAACATTTTCAGCTAAAATTGCAGGTTGCTGGAAAAAATATTTTTTGTGAAACATCTGTGGGGTCAATATATTCACTACACCCCTTTATATATTTTTTAAGGGGTGTAGTTTCCAATATGGGGTCTTTTTCGGGGTGTTACGTTTTAGCACCTTAGGGTGTCAACAAACTGTAATGGCTAAATAAAATACTTTTGAAAATGAGACCCCAGAGTCCGTGTAGGTTGCCTCCTCTACGCGGTGGCTATTGTGGTAGAGAGCAAAATAACTACTACGGGCCCACATATGGGATAATCTAAAATGGCTGATATGGGTAATCAATAATGAGTTTGAGTGATCCCTGGTCACATCTACGTTATTCTTGTGAATAATGGATTAAAAACTGAAATCTGCAAAAAAAGTGAAAGTTTGAAATTATTCATTTTCACTCCACTTTGCTTAATTCTTGTGAAACACATAATGGGTTTATAAACTTTTAATGCTTTTTTTTAAATGCTTAAGGAGGTGTAGTCTTTTACATTGGAGTCATTTTGGGGTGTCAAAAATGCAGGCCCATCAACAGCCATGTCACAACTGGACTGGTCCATAAAACTAAATGTATAATGCAAAATGTTCTTGAAGAAGTGAAAAATTACTACATCAATTTCGAAGCTGACCTTAATTGTCATTAATAAAAGACATTTAAAAAAATGATGCCAACCTACAATATATTTTCAGATTTTGATATTTTTCACAAATAAACAAGGATTTTTTGGACCAAAATTTCTCACTAATTTTAAGTACAATATGTCCCGAGAAAACAACCTCTGAATCACATGGATAAGAAAGAGTCAACAAGTTATTATCACATAAAGTGACACATGTCAGATTTAAAAAATGGGACTCTGTCAGAAAGGTAAAACTGTCTGTGATGATAAGGGGTTAAGTATGATGATCTGTACATAGTTTATTTTCTTGCGATTGTTTATTTTTCTATTGTGAGCATTTCTTCATTTGGATTGGTCCTGAGGTTGTTTATAATTAGATACGATGCAGGTGATGGTTATCTGTGATCCATTTGGGACTTGAAACGTGTAAGTGGGACATAGAATAAGCTGTTGTATCTTTACGCTTGCCACTGTGATTGTGTTTTAATTGGAATAAAACAAAGAAGTATTGCTTTTAGGAAAATTCAGATTTCTAGCGTTTATTTAGTACAAGTGTAATTTTGGAGTTGGTTCCAACAACTAGGATATCTGAAGAACCATAGATACATTGATTCGGAGCACATACCTTTAGCGGGATAAGCTAAAAAAAATGTTTATTTCATATGATTTCACTAACAGAGTTCAAAAAGGGTCTGGATTCATTTCTAGTGTGTAATAATATAACAAGTTATAGTGACTAGGATTCTGGAGAAGGGTCATTGAACCTAGGAATTTATTCTGATTGCCAGGATTGGAGTCGTGAGAAAATTAGATTTTCTTTCCCTAAATGAGGACAAATGGTTTTTCTTCATGGGGGCTTTTGCCTGTGCCTCATGGATTAACAACTTATAGCGTAATAGTCTGAATTACATGGACGCTTGTCTTTTTTCGACCTGATACACTATGTAACAATATATATAGTATACATATGTGAACCTATGGGCATGATATATGCTTGGAATCTTTCCTAAGGTATACATTGCATAGAAAAGACTGAATCTGAAATAGTTTAGCAAGCAAGTTAGATTTAAAGTGGGTTATATTGATAAACATTACACAGTGACTTAAAACATGCCTTATTTACGTTGCCATTAGATCTGTTCCATCAAAGTTCTTTGTTGATTTTTTATGTTGTCTGCTGTGCTATTCTATCAATGTAGAGTGCTTCACTTTACTTTGTGCTGCAATATAATTATTTTGTTGACTCACCTAAAACTTTTATAAAAGAAGAATAATGGTTTACTGATTAACAATAGCCAAAAAAATAACATGTTGTTAATCTTCTTCTAAAGAGAAAACTAATAATCATAATATGTAGTATATATTTTTATGTGGTTTTACATTTTTCACTTTAAAACAATGGTATGTATTTAATCAAGTATCACAAGTTAATCCACAGTAGCTTAAATTGTAGCCATGATTTTGGGGAATGTGCGAGATTGGGCAGTGGAGATATCAATATCCTCATGATTACACCTACTTCCTGAAGCCAAGAGGAGCCTTTGCGTATTCGATGAAAGAATGGTGGCAGTAGTGGTATAGCATCCCCTACAATGCCAAGCAAAAGGGTAACAATGTTTTGAACTTTTGACTTTTAGACTCCAGATCTCACCACTGACTACAGCTTTGCATGTGAGCCTACCAGAATTTTGTAGACAAACATCTTGGCTATCTCATACTAGCAATATTTTAGCTAGATGCTTAGTTATAATAATAATAATAATAATAATGAAATAATAATAATAATAATAATAATAATTTAAAAAAAAAAAAATAATAATACAAAATCTTTATTTATATAGCGCCAACAAATTCCGTAGCACTTTACAGTGTGAGGTATCAATTACAGAACAAAAGACAGACTAGTTTTACACAATAAAAAGCTACCTTTACAGATGAGTCACAAGGTTGTAAGAGGCACTGCTCGGAAGAGCTTACAATCTATGAGGGTGCCTTGGTGAGAGTAAGGGTCAGAAGTGCTATGTTTACAATGGTCCAGGAGAAGATGTCAAGAGGGTGCGGGGGGGTGCAGCGCTGTAGAAAGCTTTATGGGTGAGTGTGATGAGTTATATTGTTTGTGTTACTGAATGCAAACCGTGCAGTGTCTGTAACAGGGTAGAGGCGATCTGTGTTTATAGCGCTGGGAAAGAAAGATGGGACTGGCTGCTGCATTCAGGTCTGATTGGACGAGGGGAGAGTTTGTTAGTAGAGGGAGACGAGATAAGCAGGAGTGCAGTAGTCAAGACTAGTGTTGATGCGATTACGTTGGCTATCGACATCGGGATGATAGTAGATAGTCGGCCACCAATTCGTAAGGTTTTTCGATAGTGAGCAGTCGATTCTTGAGCGATGACATTAAAGTTATGGGAGAGCAACAAACACCTTATTATTAAACCCAAACCAGGCTGGAGAAGTTGGATATTATACAGCCTCAAACAGTCAAATGGATACCTGCTAGACATCTTGGCACAACACTTAGGATATTAAAAGCCACAGAAAAAAAAGTCACACACCAGTTCACTATCCCTGTTTGTCACAGCATGACCCTTAACTGCATCACCCACAAATTAAAAAGTGATGCTACAGAAAGGCAGTATTTATATTGAACCATCATTTTCTACTTGAAATGGACATTTTGAATATACCTGTCATGGAACGCAGGGCATGTCCCTAAAAACCTGCATGGCCACAGATTAAAAAGTGCCAGAGAAAGTAGTCTTTGTAACCACCATTTTAGTTGAACTGGAACATTGACTAGAAACTGTCCTGGACTCGCAGTATGACATTAAACCTGTCTGACCCCCAGGATTAAAAAGTGCCGGAAAAAGGATGTCTTTCAACCCACCATTTTTAGTTGAACTGGTCACATTCGACAAACCCTGTCCTGGACCGCCAGATGACCCTTAAACATGTCTGGTCCCACAAGATACAAAAAGTGGCCGGGAAACAAAAGTAGTCTTTCAACCCACCATTTTAGTTGACTGGACATGACAAACCCTGTCCTGGAACGCCAGCATGACCTCTTAAACTAGGTCTGACCACAGATTAAAAAGTGCCGGAAAAAAGGGTCTTTCAACAACCATTTTTTAGTTGAACTGGACATTGAAATACTCTGTCCTGGACCGCAGTTGAATTAAACCTGTCTGGACCCCCAGATTAAAAGATGCCGGGAAAAAAGTGAGGCTTTCAACCACCATTCCATTTTAGTTGAAAATGGCACATTGGACTCAAACCATGTCCTGGACGACAGCATGACCACATTAAACAGTTGACCCTACAGATTAAAAGTGCCGGAAAAAAGGAAGTCTTTCATCGCACAATTTTTTAAGTTGAACTGGACATATATGTCCCTGTCCAGGGCCACAGTATGACACATTAAACCTGTCTGACCCCCACGATTATTAAAGTGCCGGAAAAAGGAGTCTTTCAACACCATTTTTAGTTTCTACTGGACATTGACTATACTGATCCTGGGGCCACAGCATGGCCCAGGGCCCGGAGTTACGTGGGTGCGGTGAGAGCCCAGGCTGGGCGTCCGTCAATCTTTTAAACACGCAGGTCTAAAAATGCCTGATGTCGACTTGTAGAAGCAACGAAAAACTGTTGTGCTGAAGCACGATGTGGGAAAGCGGAGCAGTGTGAGAACTCTCCAAGCTTGCTCAGTTGAACAGTCAATACTGGGTAGCGCTTGCCCTCCGTATGAGTGTGGGCCAATTGAGCCTTCACTTGGAAAAACTGGTGGTTAACGCTCCTGTTACAACCCAGGTGCCCTTTTCTTGGCATTCTCTTTCTCAATTTTACTCAACGTGCTGGAGGAAATTGTCTTGTACTTTGTTTTCTCTGTCCATGCTTCCATACTCATGTCCTTGAATAACCTACATTGGTAAGTTTTCCTGTACCTCTTGTACAAATTCAGTGGAATTTTTTTAACAGCTAATTTTTGTACTGCAAGTTTGTTTAGTAGTTTAATTTCCTAGAATAACACATTTTTAAAAATAGATGATCCACCATGTCTTGGTTTCTCTTTTTTTTATTGTTAATTAAATGGGTTGTCTCAATACAGGGATTGATAGCTATGTTAAAGATCTTTGCAAAAACAAGTCATTTGCAATATGTGTCCCATTAACAGTGTCTTACCTGATTTCCTTGTTTTGACAGCACCATCACCCTTGAGCCACTCTTGACAATTGTGAGAAGAACAACTCGTATAGGTTTAGAAGAAACACATTTTATTTATAATAGGACTGTGTATAGCTGGATATTTCAAAGCAAAATGCCCAAAAAAATCAAGCATAGACCTTTGAGCCACTTTGGTTAATTGTGGAAGAACAAATGTCTGTTAGAACAAACAATTTTCTTGTATAATAGGACCTGTAGTATAGCTGCATTTCAAGCAAAAATGCCACCAAAATTCAAAAAGCAGACCCATTATTGAGCAACTTCTGGGACAATTGTGAAGACAATTGTCTGTTAGAAACAATTTTTTTTTTATAATAGGACCTGTAGTATAGCTGCATTTCAAAGCAAAAATGTCCCCAAAAATTCAAAGCATGGACCATTGAGCCACCTTTGGACAATTGTGAGATACAAATGTCTGTTAGAAACATCCTCATTTTTTTTTATAATAGGACCTGTGTATTCTGATTTCAAAGCACGCATGGACCCCATAATTATAAAAATGACTTCTCAGCCACTGTTTAAAAATTTGTGAGGGAGAATGCCACTTAGAAGCACATTTCTGTTCAAAGACCATGATTATTGCTGTAATCTCAAAGCTACTTGACCCCAAAGTATTATAAATATTATTCTCAGCCACTATTAAAAACTTGTGTGGGAGAAATGCAGACAATAAACCAAACAAAAATTAACACAAAAAACTTATCAATACTCCTAATGCCACTTAAAAGCCAACATTTCTGTTCCACAAGGACCATGATATTACTAGTATCTCAACAGGCTACTTGACACCCAAAAAAATTATAAATATGACTTCTCAGCACTATTAAAAATTGTGAGGGCGGAAATGCCACTTAAAAGCCACATTTCTGTTCCAAAAGGACATTATTAAGTCTGTATATCACAGCAACATGCCTCCAAAACATTGACACATTCGAAAAACTTCTTAAGATAATATGAGTAAATGCGGAATACTCGGTGTTGTCATGAAAAACATTGCTGTCTGTTACGTCTCCTCACAGCAAAAACCAGCAAAATAAACTGTTGGGAAAGTGAATAAAAATTGGCAGTAAGAAATGATCATTTTAAAAAAACATTTTTCAGAGGACCATTTCTGTTTGATGAGGAATGTGAATTGACTGGCATCTAATCGGTGACCTCGGGCAATTGGGCACACAACATCATCAAGAGATCCATTGCTGGATTTATCTTGATGTAAGTCAAACGATCCACATTATAATGTGAAAGCCATGATGCGTTTGTCTGATTGGACTCTCAGCTGTGCTGGAAGGTCCGCTCAGAATGACGTCTGGCTGCTGGGCAGGGCACAGGACAAACACCTCTATTGGGTGACGAGACCAGCTCAGGCCATATGCCATTTTGCGTTTACCCAGAGAAGTCATATTGGGTCCGGAACACAATCAAAATCATCGGATGTTGAGACGCAGTTACGTGGTGCAACCATGATCTTAATGTGAATCTCTGGTGTGTTGGATGTGTGACTTCTGCATTGCATGCGTTGGTGAGGTGGGTAAACAAAGATTGCCAGTGGTCACCCAGTAGATTTATGCCACATTGACCTGCTGTCTGCCCGCTACGCCTAATGGACACTCGTACTGCTGTCAGTCGCTGTTGTGTGTTCCACGTGACATTTGGGGAAACGTGAGCCGACGCAAACGATTGTCTCCAAGTTGATCAATCAGCAAGGTTCTTTCCTGCATTTTACTCTCTATTTGGGTGGAGGTGGGAAGAGATAGTGCTGAGTTTGTTTTGTACCGGGGGATCAGAGGGTGGCCACCAGTAACTGTTCGTTCCATTTGATGGCATTATTCTCGAGGATCATGTTGAGGATAATGGAAGCATCAAGCAACTCTCATGTGAGAGATGGAGCTTGAGTTCCCAAGCCTCAGGGTTGAGGGCACTAAAATCATTTTCCTCATCTTCCTCCTCAGCACTCAAATTCGCGCCAACCTCTTCTCAGGCAGGGACGTCGGGTCGGGGTAACTATCGGTGTCTAGGAAACCCTTCCTCCTCTCGCTGTCTCTGGCACAGTCTTCAACACTCAGCCCTGACTTGCCTGATGATGATGCACCCTGAGAAGCTGATGCGCACCTGCACATAGCTCTGGGACCCCGAACACTGCATAATGAAGGACCGATGATATTGTGAAACTGTCCGGGCCTTGTGGATTGACGGAGAGAAAGGCTCCGTGTCCCGCTATCTGTGTCCGTCTCCTCCTCCGTCGCTTGGCTGGGGGACTTGTTGTTTCAGAGTGTCACCATCGATCTATACCAGAACTAAGATCACCAAATTTCTCATGCTGAGAAGGGGCATTGTCCGCACTGACCATTTTGGTGGCTTCTTCCAAAACTGGCCAGGATGGTGCATGAGCTCTTTTCACCGGCCTACACTTCTCGGTGCTCAAACCCGTAGGTCCGTCAACGCTGCTTGTGTAGGCCATGTGTCACTTCGTACTGCGTAATGGCATTGCGCTGACTTTGCCACCAATCGTGGTGCATGTTGGAAGGGTGGAATTCTCAGCGTGTTGCCACTGTCAAACCAATGAGGACGGTTGACGGGGACGGCCTGAGCTGACGCTGCAGCGCAGCCAGGCGGAGAAGCAGGGTGCGAACGGCAGAAGTGCGAATTAGATATCGAGCCTTCCTCAGCAGGCAGTCAGACACGTGGTAGCTCTTTAGAAATGTTGGACGATAAGGTTCATTGACATGTGCACAGGCAAGGGATGTGCTCCAGCCTACCGATCTTAAGGGCGCCCAGCAGATTTCGCTCCCGTTATGCACTCACCTTGCCTGGCACAAGGTTCTTGGCACCCAGGGGGGGGGAGGGGGAGGGGGGGCCCCAGCGCTCGGGTCTCGTTGCGGACAGGGAGTCCACGGCTCCTGACCTATCTGTGGACGGTCTTCCAAGGGACAGATTCATTTCAACACAGCCTGGTTTCTCTAGGGCAGTGATGGCCACCAGAGGACTTGGGGAGAAGAACCTGACCATACCTGCTGGTGGTTCTTGAGAGCGTGCGTCGAGCTGAGAGCCAGACCGTTTACCCCCAGGGACATCCACCAGCTCACCCAGTGAGTGTACAGTGATTTAGACGGCCTTGGCGTGCTTACTAGTCCATGTGTCGGTGGTCAGATGGGACTTTTCCGGACACAGAATGGAAGACAACGCGCTTGAAATATTAGATGACTCGTGGCTGGGCAGGGCTGGGAGGGACGGCTTTTCTGCCAAAGAAATGACTGCTCGGCATCTGGTATTGGGGGCAGGCAAGGGCCATGACGTGGCGGAACCCATCTGTGTCCACAATTCGCACAGGCAACATTTCCAGGCCAACAGGACCCTGGCAACTGCCGACATTCAGGCTTTTGGTTTGGGAAGGTTTGTGATTAAAGTGTATTCTTCTGTCCAAACCTGGACAGACAGAAGGCTGGCTGCTAGACTGGACGATGTTACGGCGGCAGGTCGTCAAAACTGGCGGAAGGAGGATGGGGTCAGGATGGGGTCTCTGGTGGTGCTGCTGGTGGTACTTCGGGCGACGGTGGAGGCTGAAGCGGAGGGCTGATCCCTGATCATGACTCTGAGAGACATGGGCAGCTGAGGAACGCTTCTTGTGTGTTGGCGGAGGAGGAGGAGGCGGAGACAGAGGGTTTAGTAATGTGACGTGGTTGGAGGCCGGCGTCGGTCTGGCCATTTTTCGGCCAAGTGTTGCTCCATTTCAACTCATGCATTAATTGCTGCATGGGAGACCTAGATGTTGGTGGTGGTTAACCCACCTAAGGTTCTTGCCTTAACTTATGCGTTTACGGCAAAGACGGCATATGACATCGCTGGTGTGAGAATCAGAGGCTTGCTCAAATGAGGGCCAAGGCTGAGAGGTCCTGGACCTTTTTGACGGGCGATATAGCGCAGGAGCGGGGTTTGCGTGACCGTGGTGGCGGAATCATATCAGCGGACTTCGCGCCGCCCTCTCCCTTTTTAGGGGGAAAACCCGTATACATACCCATCGTTCTCCCGTCCAGTGATGAGCGCTCGCAAGAAAATTCTGCTGAAAAGACCACTTGGATCCGCAATGTCGTCATCATCATCATCAAACCAGGTGACTTGGTCGTCCTGCATTTGATCCAAAGTGGGGGGCTACAACAAGAGGGACTGAAGGCATTCCCGACCCGCCCGGAATTTTTGCCGATTGACCGGTTCCTTCCCCCCTTGATGGCATCAGAAAATGGGCGTCAGAGAAGAGAAAATCACCTCTTGGCCTCTTGATCTTGTAACATCCCTTCGACCCCAATGCTTTTGTCATAAAAGAGGTTTTTCAGAAAATATATTTCCACAGTGGTGGGGTAAGAGTTGACTTTGGGCGCTTCATGTTGGACGGTTTTGGGTATGTGATGACGACATTTGGGCCCCGTGACGGGGAAGGCGAGGAGGTAAGACTGTGGTGCAGGTTGCTTTAAACCCACTAAAGGACAATTGGGCGACGCTGTTGTTAATGAGATTACAGGGCCCTGACCCAGCGATGACGGGCTTGGGGTCCTGAATGATGTCCGTGGCATGGTGTTGTGCCAGCACGGAAGGGAGCACCTTCTCTCGTATCTACCCCCATGCCCTACCCCCTTTTTTGTTCGTTTACCCCCCTGAATTTGCTCCATTTTCAGAAATATACAAATTTGGAGGAAGGGAAAAGAGTTTGGAAAGCCCTTTATTAAAAGACGGCAAATCACACTATTCTCAAATCCCAAATCAAAACAAAATTTCTGGATTCAAATATAACTGCAAAGTAGATCATCAAGTCAAAAAAATGGCCCGCGCCAATGAAAAAAAAAAGTACGAAAAAGTATTTTGGATAATAAAAAAGGGATTTTTTGGCACCTTAATTCATGTGGTGACTAAAAAATTTCAGTATTCACATTTAAGTGAAGGTACCCCAAAGAACAAAACGTAGTGCACCAAAGTAAAAAAAACCGTATCTGTATGATTTGGATAATAAAAGGTATTTTTTGGCACCTATCAATTCACCCCGTGGGAACTACACAATTGCTGGATTCAAATTTAACTGCAAGGTGGCTCTATCAAAAACTGGGCTGGGGAAAAGTGCCAAAAAAAACGTATCGTAATGTATTGGTAATAAAAAAGGTATTTTTTGGACCTATCAATTCACCGTGGTGACTAAAAAAATTGCAGTATTTACATTAAGGCAAGGGGCCCCAGAACAAAGCTGTAGGCACCAAAGTCAAAAAACCGTATCTGTAAGTATTCGGATAATAAAAGGTATTTTTTGGCCCTATCAATTCACCTGTGGGAACTACACAATTGCTGGATTCAAATTTAACTGCAAGGTGGCTCTATCAAAAACTGGACTGGGGGAAAAGTGCCAAAAAAAAAGTTCTGAATGTATTCGGATAATAAAAGGTATTTTTTGGACCTATCAATTCACCTGGGTGACTAAAAAATTTCATATTCACATTTAAGTGCAAAGGGGCCTCAATGAAAAAAGCTGTAGTGCACCAAAGTAAAAAAAACAAGTATCTGTAATGTATTCGGATATTCAAGGTATTTTTGGCACTATCAACCCCGTGCTGACTTGCTGGATTCTAATTTAAGTACAAAGGGGGATATATCAACAAAGGTGGAATGGGGGAAAATTTAAAAAGAACACCTATCTGAAAATGTATTTGATAATAAAAGTGGAGTTTTGCACCCAACAAAGAACCTGCAGTTTCTAGAAAAGTGTGTATCCTATAAGTTAAGGCTGCCCAATATACAAGAAAAATTTAAATAGAAAACAGTTAATAATAAAGCTATTGCAATGTCTACACTAAGTCTTGGTGAACTTTATCCAGTATTCTTTATAGAGCTTGTCTGTGTGCGCCCGCGGGGGCCCCCCCTCCGCGCCCCCCCGTGACGTTAAAGCGGTAGATGCGGCTTTAAAATTATTTTACGAACTATATAAAAACTTCCAATCTCTAATCTAACTAAATTGTAAGGATCACAGCTAATAGTAGAGGTTTCTCTGTGAAGAAATATAATAATTTCGCTGAGCTGTTTGGACACAAGCAGAGCGCACGTCCTTCTGCTCTGAGATGCTGGGAGACACTGAGGCTGAACAGGAAACGCTGTTCTATGTAAAACGAGGTCATGTGATTTTTCCAGCCAATCGCAACCATACACATAACACTCAACAAGTCACACACACATCTCACCCTCCTCTATTCTGTAATCTGATTTGCTGGCCGCCAAAATTACAGGAAGCGCCGAGAAAGGCGCAATCTTAATAGATGATGCACAGATTTTAACCTAAATTATCGCATGATCTAAAAAATCCGATCACCATAAAAACTGTGCTGATTTCAACTTTGTTGATAATAATCGCTCAACACTAGTCAAGACAAAAAAGTATAAGTGCCACAATGAGAGTTTGAGTTGTTTCCACAGTGAGAAATAGATGAATTCTGGAGATGTTCTTGAGGTGCAGGTGACAAGAGCGGGCAAGGGATTGGATATAGGGGGTGAAGGACAGATCAGTCTAGAATACCCCAAGACAGCGGGCCTGCTGCCTAGGACCAAGAACCAATCGCTGATGAACCCCAACAGCAAGAGGGAGAGGAGAAGAAGTAGAACCTGCAAATGAGACACTGAAGAAGCGGTCAGAGATGTAAGATAAGAACCAAGAGAAAGCAGTGTCCTGGAGGCCAATGGCACAGAGCATGCAGAGGAGAAGATGGTGATCAATAGTGTCAAATGCTGCAGAGAGATCCAAAAGAAACAACAATGAGTAGATTTAGCAGGGAAGAGATCATTAGAGACTTTAGCTAGGGCAGTTTCTGTGGACTGTAAATTGCGGAAACCTGATTGTAAAGGATCGAGAAGAGAGTTATCAGAGAGATAGGGGATTAGGCAAGAGTAGACCAAGCGTTCCAGGAGTTTAGAGATGAAGGGAAGGTTAGAGACTGGTCGGTAACTGGCAGCACAGGACGGGTCCAGATGGGCTTTTTTAGTAAAGGGTTTACAGCAGCTTGTTTAAAGACAGATGGAAAGATCCCAGTAGAGAGAGAGAGGTTGAAGATTGCAGTAAGGTGTAAGGACAGTTGGAGAAATGGACTGGACAAGATGAGAAGAAAGGGGGTCTCTAGAACAGGTAGTGGTGTGAGTGAATGGATTGACTTCATTTCATATTCTTTCAACTGATTTGTGTCTGTGACACATTGATCTCTTGTGTGTGTATTCAAAGACATGTATATTTTCTCTAAACATATTGTTAACATTTAAATTAGTTTACAGCTATATGCATCTGCTTACCAAGAAGTCAATTTTTTTCACCAGCTTGTCAATGCGATTGTGAATGCTGGTAAATTCATGATCTAATGGGCGGACAACATGTGCAGCTTTTTTCAGCCAGTCAAAATGCTTCTGATATATGAGCAGTTCTGAGCTGAGTTTTGTTAAACCAGCTGGAATCTATAATAAAATAAATAAATAAATAAATAAAGTTATTTAATACAAGTACCTTTTTATAATCACTAAAAATTGTAAGTGCACACATTTCTAAAACGTTTGTCGCACCACAACCGTATGATTCTACACATTTATGATGGGAGGATGGCAAAACTGGTCGCATTCCTGTTGGGACAAGTACACCAAGTTAGAAGTGGTTTGCCTGAGCTTTGTCATTTTGGAGCTAGAAAGCACCTTATCTATGACCCTCAGTAGAACAAGTTCAAAAATTAGGCACATTCTACACTGCTAATGCGCACAAATAAATTGTCATCTGGGCGCCAAAATACATACATGTTGCCCTTAGTTTCCAAGTAGTGTTTTAATTAAACAGCTCCTTTTCCAACAGCAGCCTACTTGGTGATCAACTGATCACCATGGCTCTGCAGGTGATTATTTCCCCTGCAACAAGCTGTTTTTCTTAAAAGTTATAAAATTCATACTCTGTAACAAAACACTCTCTTCACAGCTAGTAATGTGAGGGGAGCATTGTGGAACAATTGTCAAAATATTAAACAAGCTGCAACTTGGAGCGATTGTCATTTGAAATTCTTCAGACTTAGGGTATGTTCACACGATGTACTGCGGTAGCCTGCCAGCCTCATTGACATTCATTACTCGTGGCGCGTATTCGCCGCGAATAATTGACATCTAACTTATCTCCCTGCGTATACAATATGATTGTATTATATGAGCGGGGAGAGGGGCATAATTCATAGTTCTCTATGAGACCTATGGATTACCGTAATTTCGGCACGTCAAGATGACTGGGCTAATCTGTTACCCTTGGCCGAATTCTCGTATAATTCTTTAAACTCGGAGTCTGCTGGGTCCGCCCCCTTCTTCATCGTCTACGGACAACTCCCGCGCCCACCCCTGCCCATCTCGGTGCCCTCTGAAGTGCCGGCCGGGGAGGATCTGCTCCGCGACCTAACGGCCATATGGGATCAGACACGCCTGTCCCTACAACAGACTTCTGCCCGCATGAAGAGGCAAGCAGACAAGCAGCGAAGACCTTCCCCAGTTTACTCTCCCGGAGACAAGGTGTGGTTATCTGCGAAGTACATCCTTATGATCCCCAGCTATAAACTGGGACCCAGTTCCTGGGACCATTCGAGGTTCTCAAGCGCATTAACTCAGTGGCCTAAAAGCTTCGACTTCCCCCCACGATGCGTGTCCCCAACTCCTTCCACGTCTCCCTCTTAAAGCCAGTGGTCCTGCATCGCTTCTCCCGGAAAGCTGCTCCTCCGTCTTCTGTAGCAGATGCCTCCAACATCTTTACCATAAGAGAGGTCTTGGCCATGAAGACGATTAGAGGGAAGCGTCATTTCCTCATCGATTAGAAGGGGTTCGGGCCGGAAGAGAGGTCCTGGGAGCCAGAGGACAATATTCTGGACCATAATGTAATCCGTAAGTTCCTTCAGGCCAGAAAGAGGGGGAGGCAAAAGGGGGGTACGGTCACGGATGCCCCTGCGACCCCCATCCCAGGTCACAGACGCATCCGTGCCCCGCTACTGAGCGGCGCCGCGACCCACATGTCGGGTCGCGGGCGCGCTCATTTCCCGGCATGTTCCCCTGTAAACTTACCTGACCATGCTCCTGCTGTAGTCTCTGTCCCGCGGCGTGCTGTAGTCTCTGTCCCTAGGGCACGCGCGCGCCGGCGGTGTTAAATTTAGGGCCAGCGCATTGGTAATTCGTTATTGCCGGTCGCTGCCCCTATTTAAGCCTGCCTCTTCCTGGTTACCCTGCCGGATCTTTAGTGCCTTACCACCTACTGAGAAAGTGTTTCCTGAGTCTAGTTCTGATTGCCGTGTACCGTACCTTCTTGCATTCGTTCCTTGACCACGAACATTTGCCGCCTGTCCTGACCTTATTGCCTGTCCCCGACTACGAGCCTCCCTGACGATTCTGTACCACGCTATACCTTGGCTACCACCGCAAGCAAGTCACGTGAGGGGTAGCAACCTGGTAGACTCCTGCCGCAGCAAGTCCATCCCGCTTTGCGGCAGGCTCTGGTGAAAACTGGGACCTACTTAGATTCCGCTCCCCGGCGTGGCTTTCACCATAGCTTGCGGTGATCCAGTGGATCCACTACTGCGAACCGTGACAGATATTCTACTGTGCAATCCATTTGCAAGATCATTAATGAAAATATTAAAGAGGATAGGGCCCAATACTGATCCCTGTGGTACCCCACTAGTAACAGGGATCCAGTCTGAGTATGTACCGTTAATTACCACCCTTTGTTTTCTATCACTGAGCCAGTTACTTACCCACTTGCACACATTTCCTCCAGTCCAAGCATTCTTATTTTACTTACCAATCTTTTATGTGGCACTGTATCAAATGCTTTGTAAAAATCTAAATATATGACATCCATTGTCTCACCCTGATCCAGTCTAGAACTAACTTCTTCATAGAAGCTGAGGAGATTAGTTTGACAGGACCGATCCTTCATAAACCCATGCTGGAATGGCATTATACATTTGTTTTCAGTGAGATAATCCAGGATGGCATCTCTTAGAAAATCTTCAAATATTTTACCCACAACAGAGGTTAAACTTACCGGCCTATAGTTTCCAGGATCACTTTTTGACCCCTTTTGGTATATTGGCACCACATTTCCTATGTGCCAATCGTTTGGGACATACCCCGTTATTATACCGTCCATAAATATTAAGAATAGGGCCTATCTACGACATTACTTAACTCCCTTCGGACACGGGGGTGTATACCACTAGGGCCTGGTGATTTGTCTATTTTAAGCTTCGTAAGACGGAGCTGCACTTCTTTCTGGGTTAGACAAGAAACATATAAGTTTAAATTTAACTCATCCCTTGGCTCATCAACAGAAAGTTCATCCTCCTCGGTAAATACAGTGGAGAAAAAAATGTTTAATAGGTTGGCTTTCTCTTCATCTCCCTCCACAGTATTTCCCTCATTACTTTTCAAATGGCCAACATTTTCTGTTTTAATCTTTCTACTATTTACATAGTTAAAAAATATTTTGGTTATTAGTTTTACTTTCTATGGCTTTGCTGCCTTTATCATTATTTTACATATTTTATTTTTTTCCCTATAGCTTTTTAGTGCCTCTTCACTGCCCTTCTGTTTTAGTAGCTGAAACGCTTTATTTTTGTTATTTATTGCCTCCTTAACATCTCTCTTGATTCACAATGGGTTTTCCTGTTTCTAATTATTTTATTACCATAAGATATGTACCTCTCACATTGGGTGCTTAAGATATTTTAAAGATCTCCCATTTATTATTTGCTCTGCTATTTTTAAACACCTTGTCCCAGTCAATACGGTTTAGGGCCAATCTAAGCAGGATAAAATTGGCCTTCCTTAGATTCAGCGTTTTTGTGGCTCCTTGACAAAAAACTCTATTGAAAGATAAATGGAAAATTATTATATTATAGTCACTATTTCCTAGGTGCCCCTCAACCTGAACCTTTGAAACTCTGTCAGGTCTATTAGTGAATATTAACTCTAGAAGGGCCTTTCCTCTAGTCAGTTCCTGAACCATTTGGGAAAGGTAATTATCTTTAATTATTGACAAAAAACAGGTTTCAGTTTTCCAATTTATGTCTGGGTAGTTAAAGTCACCCATAGTAACAATCTCATTCTGATTACATAGTTATATAGTTACATAGTTTGCAAGGCCGAAAAAAGACAAGACATCCATCAAGTTCAGCCTGTTGTACTAAAGTATTGATCCAGAGGAAGGCAAAAAAAAACATGAGGAAGAAGCCAGTTGTCCTCATTTTAGGGAAAAAATTCCTTTCCGACTCCAATCTGGCAATCGGAATAATCCCTGGATCAACAACCCTACTCCAGAATCCTAGTCATTATAACTTGCTATATTATTACGCTCCATAAATGCATCCAAACCCTTTTTTGAACTCTGTTATTGAATTTACCATGACAATTTCCTGGCAGAGAGTTCCACAGTCTCACTGCTCTTACAGTAAAGAATCCCCTTCTATGTTTATGTAGAAACTTTCTTTCTTCAAGGCCCCCTTGTTCTTAATACAATCCTGGGTATAAATAAATCTTGAGAGATATTTATATTGACCTTTAATATATTTAAACATATTTATTATGTCTCCCCGAAGCCGTCTTTTCTCTAAACTAAATAATCCAAATCTTGGTAATCTTTCTGGGTATTGCAGTCCACCCAGTCCTTTTATCATTCTTGTAGCCCGCCTTTGTACCTGTTCAAGCTTTACAATGTCTTTCCTGTGCACGGGTGCCCAAAACTGTACACAATATTCCATGTGTGGTCTAACCAGTGACTTATATAATGGGAGAATAATGTTCTCATCGTGTGCATCTATGCCCCTTTTAATACACCCCATAATCATCAGCTGCTGCCTGACACTGGCTGCTACAATTAAGTTTACGGTCCACCACGATTCCGAAGTCCTTCTCCATGTCACTTTCACCCAGCGGTTTTCCATTTAACATGTAATCATGTAATGGATTTTTCCTCCCCATGTGCATAACCTTGCATTTATCTGTGTTAAACCTCATCTGCCATTTCTCTGCCCAGGTCTCCAACTTTTCCAGATCCCTTTGGTAATAACACATTGTCCTCTATTGTGTTGATTACTTTACAGAGCTTAGTTTCATCTGCAAAGAAAACATTAAAGAGGATAGGGCCCAATACTGACCCCTGTGGTACCCCACTAGTAACAGGGATCCAGTCTGATTATGTACCGTTAATTACCACCCTTTGTTTTCTATCACTGAGCCAGTTACTTACCCACTTGCACTCATTTTCCCCCAGTCCAAGCATTCTCATTTTACTTACCAACCTTTTATGTGGCACAGTATCAAATGCTTTAGAGAAATCTAGATATATTACATCCAATGCTTCACCCCGATCCAGTCTAGAACTAGCTACCTCATAGAAGCTGATGAGATTAGTTTGACAAGACTAATCCTTCATAAACCCATGCTGGAACGACGTTATACATTTATTTTCAACGAGAAAACCCTCAAACATTTTACCCACAACAGAGGTTAGAGGCTACAGTTTCTAGGATCACTTTTTGACCTCTTCTTTAATATTGGCACCACATTTGCTATGCGACAATCCTTTGGGACATACCCTGTTATTAGACAGTCCATAAATATTAAGAATAGTAGAATATCTATATCATTACTTAACTCCCTTAGGACACGTGGGTGTTTGCCATCAGGACCTGGGGATTTGTCTATTTTAATCTTCTTAAGACAGAGCTGCACTTCTTCCTGGGTTAGACAAGAAACATTTAAGTTGGACTTTACCTCATCCCTCTGCTCATCAGAAGAAAAGTCATCCTCTTTGGCAAATACAGTAGAGAAAAAATTGTTTAATAGGTTGGCTTTTTTCTCATCACCCTCTACAGTCTCTCCCTCAGTTCTTTTCATATGGCCAACATTTTCTGTTTTGATCTTGTTACTATTTATATAATTAAAAAATATTTTGGAGTTAGTTTTACTTTCTATGGGCATATGTCTTTCTGTCTCCAGCTTTGCTGCCTTTATCATTATTTTACATATTTTATTTTTTTCCTTATAGTTTTTTAGTGCCTCTTCACTGCCCTCCTGTTTTAGGAGTTGAAAAGCTTTCTTTTTGTTTTTTATTGCTTCCTTTACATTTCTGTTGATCCACATTGGGTTTTTCCTGTTTCTAATTATTTTATTACCATGAGGAATGTACCTCTCACAGTGGGTGCCTAAGATGTTTTTAAAAATATCCCATTTATTATGTGTTCTGCTATTTTTAAACACCTTGTCCCAGTCAATATTGTTTAGGGCCTCCCTAAGCAGAATAAAATTAGTCTTCCTAAAATTCAGTGTTTTTGTGGCTCCTCGACAAAAAACTCTAATGAAGGATAAATGGAAATTTATTTTATTATGGTCACTATTTCCTAGGTGCCCCTCAACCTGAACCTTTGTTACTCTGTTAGGTCTATTAGTGAATATCAAGTCTAAAAGGACCATTCCTCTAGTCAGTTCCTGCACCACTTGGGAAAGGTAATTATCTTTAGTTATTGACAAAACCCTGTTTCCCTTATGAGAGCCACAGGTCACATTTTCCTAATTTATGTCTGGGTAGTTAGTCGCCCATAATAATAACCTCATTCTGATTAGCCGCCTCATCTATTTGCCTGAGGAGTACATCTTCCATGGGTTCTGTTATATTTGGGGGCCTATAGCAGACTCCTATTGAATTATGTTATTGTTATTACCCCTATGTATATCTACCCATAATGATTCCACATGTTCATTTCCTGTATCTATACCTAACCGCAGTGTTGGCTTCAGACAGAATTTTACATAGAGACATACACCTCCCCCTTCTGGGGTTCATGATCTCTTCTAAATAGACTGTAACCCTATAAGTTAACCGCCCAGTCATAGCTCTAATCTAGCCATGTCTCAGTTATCCCCACTATGTCATATTTTTTTATAGCAATTAATAAATTTAGTTCATTTATTTTGTTGGTGAGACTTCTGCCAATGGTCAGCATGCAATTTAGAGATTTTTCAGTTTTTATTCCTTTCCCCCTGTTCTTTTTAACTATTGCTACATCCCCTCCCTACACTCCAAACCCTGCTTTATTCTTAATTCCCAGCTCTCTTAATTCCCCTGATATTGGAGTCCCCAACTGCCAGCACCTGTCTAGTCTGCTCTGTTCTTCTATTCCCCATCTTACTGGAGCAGACAGGGGTAGTGTCTTGCTGCAGCAGTGCTATTCCTGAGCCGACATCCCCCTCATTTGCCAATCTTGCAAATTTGTTGGGGTGTGCCTTTTCAGGATTAGTCTCCCTGACACTTTTCCCTCTACCCTTATATCTAACTGTTACCCACCTACCTGCCTCATGTCTCTGCACTTTGATGCTGCCATCCTCCCCAGCATCTACACCTGCAAGTGGTTACTCAATGAGCCGCAGACTCGATTTCAAGTTGGCAATGGATCTCAGTGTTGCCACTTGCTCATTTAGATCCAGGATTCAGGCTTCCAAATGTGCAGTGTGCACACATCTCGCACAGCAGTATGCCCCTTAGAACTGTTGTTCAAGGATTGCATACATTGCACAGGAGGAAATTTATGGGAGAAAACTAAGGATTGAGTTTAAAAATCCTTCAGAACAATGTGCAGGACTAATCAATAATTACCACTAATGTTTAGATGCAGTTGTAGGTGAACACGGGGTCATACCAGATACTGAAAGCAAAGCACATGCTCTTGTCACAGAATTGTGATCTTGGATAGTTTTATTGAACAAATAAATGACCAACTATGACTCATTTATTTGATTTGGTTATCATTATCTACTATTAGAAGTAAACTATTGAATGAAAATCTGATTCAGTTTTAGGTCAAATGTATGCAGTGTAAGCAACCAGCAGGAAAGATAGTGGATGGAAGGTATGTCCCTAGGATTATGCTGCAAACAGTAGGGAAGTTCCAGGGATTTCAGAGATGCCGATCCAGTGGGACAGCCCGGTCTTTCCAAAACAGCAGAATGGCAGCAAGAGAACTGCAAGTGGGGCCCCAAAGGGAAACGGCCTTGGGGGAAAAAGTCACATAGGATAAAAACCCGTGGTTCTTATGTTGGTGAAATTGTAGTAAGTGTGTGCAGCTTTAGGGGCTGCTTTTTTAAACGGCTGTACCCGGGGGTGGGGGGCCCGTTCACCCCTCCGGCCCAGGCTTTTCCGGTACCCGGGCCTTTTAACCCTGTGAGGAAGAGCCCAGGTGAGAGAGTTAACCGATGAAAAAGGGTGTTTGGAAAAGACTTGTCTCCAGGAGTGTGACAGGGAAGAAGGGGGTTTGCTCGGACCCTGAAAAGCCCTGTGGGTCTTTAAAAAGGAAGTTACCAGCCACAGGGTGGAGAAAAGTTTTTTTTCCTTTTGATGCTGGATTTAAACCTTTGTTTTGCTGCGGTTATAAGCTGAAGTAACCCTGCCCCCATAGACTTTATTTTATTCTGCTTTTTGTTTTGCGGTGAGAAAAAAAACCCCTTTTTTTTTGTTGAAAACCTCCCCGCTTGTGCCTGCCTCTGTGACCTTTTTTCCCCAAATTATGGTGAAGGGTTGCTATGGGCAGGTTGCTATGGGAAAACAGCAGTACGTTTTGGACTGTATTACGTTTTTTGTAAAACTGTATGTCCTGGGTGAAGGCCGCTCATTCCTCCAAACCAGTCCACAGCAATGGAGGAATATGCAAGACCGGGTCGGCCCAATCCCTACCAGCAAGAAACTAACTTCTGTTGCGGGAACAGATTGCAGCACTCGAGACAATTTTTCCCCAAAGGGACGGAGGATGTTCGGGGTCGTGCACGTAAAAAGGCAGTACAGCGGCCTTGCAAAAGTTTGACCTTTTGAGACGTAAGGCGTATCTGGAGTGTTTGGATCCGGGGAAGAAAAAACCCCCGGGTGCCGTGTGGACAGAAGTTCGGGAACCCTTTTGATCGGGGACCCGAAGCCTATTTTGCCCTACTAAAGAAAACCCAAAGGACTTGACCCCCTTTAAAGGCAGAGTTTAGGGGCCGGGGCGGGAGTCCCCTAGCGGTGCGGGCTCGCAGGTCCATATTGGGGGTTTGAGAACATAACCCCCCGCCCCCAGCGTTTGATTTCACAACCTTGTGCGCAAGTGGCTGCAAGGGGAGGTGCTGAGTCCGTCCGCCTTGTGCCAGTCGTCATGGACCGCTACGCAAGTGGACCCCACGGGGCTCATCGTTGGGTTGCCCAGGGAGCCCCCAAAGCGGGACCAGCTGTTTCCCCTCGTGGACGGGTACACCACTGCAGAGTCCTATTTGGGGCCAAAGCGCAAGCTTTCTCCGGGGAACCGGGGGCCCGGCCGGAACAGAGTCGGGGTGGTCCCCCCAAAAAGGAAAAGGGTTGGTGGGCCCCCAGAAAAGTACTTTCCCCTTAAAAAACCCTGGGGGCCGGAAAGTGCGCGTTGGAAGTGCCAACAATTGGGATATTGCAGCCACTGCCCCCCGCAGGAGGAGCTATGGAGGTGGGTCCCCCCGTCGCCTCTCCATGTTTGCTCACCCTGCCGTGTACTTTCCCCCTCCGACCCGGGCCCTCGGAATGCCATTACAGGTAAAGGGGGTCATTTGTGGGGGCCCCTTTTGGGACTCTGGAGCCTGTTCCCTTTTGCGAGCTGCCATTCCGCATGCCTGGTTACCCCCAAAAAAACGGGTGGGGGTGGTCTGATTCATGGGGACCGAAACATACCCCTGGCGACAGGGGACTATCGAGATGTTGCGGGGACTTGAGCCATGAGGGGGGGCATCAAAACCGACTTACTACACCCCCTAATCCTGGGAAGGGACTTTCCCCTTTCTGGGAATTTTGGGTCACAACCCCCGGGGGACGCTGGGGGTTGGCCCCCAACCCCCTCGTCCATTTCCCTAGAAAGGATGTACAAAATGATGGGGTAGGGGTGCCCCTGGGGTTTATCATAATTCCCGTTAGGGGTGTTGGCGGAGGCGGGGAAGAGTTTTCCCCTCTGAGCAAATATCCCGGGACCTGGAGGTGTCACGTGAGAATTTTGGCACGGCTCGTTGCGAGCCCTCCCCCCAAAAAGAATGGGGACCGGGTAAGGTACAAAAATGAGGTCCCGAAAGAGCCAGACCCCGGAAAAAGATTCCCTTTTTTGCTTTACGAATGATTTGCTGTATCGGGTTTTAGAGATACGGGGGGAAAATTGTGGAAAACTTTTGGGTGCCTGTCCCCTTAGGAGGGGGTTGGATAGGGTCACAGTCATTGCTAGGGAGGCATTTGGGGGGCGGAAAAAAAAACGAAAGAGGGGGTTTTTTTTTAAAGGTTTTTTGGGCCCGGGGGGTCATCAAGAGATTGCCAATTTCTGTAAGTTCTGCCCCACTCCAGTAACCGCTCCTATGCCCTTTTCGGGGCCCCTTAGTTCCCCCCCCCATTATCGAGGTCCTTTGAACGAATCGTTTGGACTCGTAGGGCCATTAGTAAGTCTCCCGGGGGCCCCGTACTTTTGTCAACTGATTTTGTTTCCAGTACCAGAGGCCTTTCCCCCTAAAAAAACCCGTCCTCGAAGTGTATTGCCCGAGAGTTAAGCAGGTCTTTCTCTAGAACGGGTTTGCCAAAGGGAAATCCTAAACCAGACCGGGGACACCCTTCATGTCTGGGGAAAATAAAGGGCCCTGTGTGCTATTGAATTAAAAAATGGGCCTGGGTGTACACCTAAACTGCGGGTTAGTCGAGAGATTTAAAAAACCCCCGAAGGGGGATCAAAAAGGTGGTAAAAAAGGGATGGGGGACGGGGATTTTCGCTGCCATATTCTTTCTCCATCGAGGGTTCCTAAATCCTCCACGGGGTTCTCCCTTTTTAATTTTTGTATGGGAGACACCAGGGGTTGGGGACAAACCCAAAGGACATGGGAGATGGGTCCCCCCCTAAAAAAAAGTGTTGTAGAACACTCGCCAAAGCGGGACACATCCCTTTAAATGCCCATTGTAAGGAGCCCTGCGGGGGACAGGAGTCAAAGGGGGTATCATGGGGCCGCTGGGGTTGGCATTTTAAACCCCGGGGGACCGCGTTTGGTCCTGGTTTCCCAGGGTCGGAGTAATTTTTCCTGGTAAATGGCGGGGACCTTTTAAAGTGGTAGGGATTGGAGAGGTAAAATTATAAAAATACATCACCGGGAAAAAAACCTTTTCAACTATCCCACAAAAAATTTAAATAAAGCCGGGCATGCAAGAGGCCCCTGTATGCCTGACAGCCCAAGGGAAGCCCAGTCGAATTGGGAAGGTTTTGTATGGGGGACGCCTGTCCAAACATCAAAAAAGGGAACCTGAGAGTTTTACAGTGTAACGGGCATTTTCCCATGCCCTTTCCCGGGCACTACAGATGGGGTACAGCAGAAATGTCAGACCCGGGGTAAAAGTTCATTTCAAATCTACCGAATCCCAAAAGCCGGAACAGGCAGTCTCTGGGGAAGTAAGGGCATTTTGGGCCCCGGGGCGTCATTAAAGAGTCCAAAGCGGGTGGTCTACCCCCTTTGTGTTGGTGCCAAGCCAAAGGGGGTTTGGCGGTTCTGAAAAAACGATTTCCCCCGACTCAATGAGGTATCAAAGGGGGGTTTCCTACCCGATGGCCCGGGGGGATGAACGATTGAAGCGGGGGGTCACCCGGGGTACATAAAAACAGGGGACCTTATAAAAGGTTACTGGAGTTCCCCCGTCAGAAAAGGCCCAAAAAGAAAACTGCCTTCTCCACTCCGATGGCTGTTCCATTTCACCCAAGATGCCTTTCGGGGTTTAAGGGGGGCCCCAGCTACATTTCAGGGGCAAAGGATAAAATTCCCAAAACCCATACAGGCACGCATCTGCCATCAAAGATATTGTTTTTTTCAGTATGACTGGGAGTCCCCCTCTCACAAGGGACAGGGATCTCAACTCATAAGGGAGGCAGGATTTTCATAACCCCGAAAAAATGGGCCCTTTGGGGTGGAAGAAGCCCGATTTGGGTATATTGTGGGTAGGGGGACAATAAAACCCAAATAAACAAAGTAGAGGCAATTAAGGTGGCCAAACCCTTTAAAAAAAAGCGGTGAGAGCGTTCCGGGGATTGTCGGCTACTATCGCAGGTTCGTGCCAAACTTGCTTCCCTTGCAGCCCGTGACGACCGATAAAAAGGGGAAGGGGGGGTAATGGTGCTTGGTTGAGATGCAGAGAAAAATTTAGGCCTGAAAAAAGCCCCTTTTTAGCCACCGGTGTTAGTGGCACCGGCTTCTCCAGAGAATTTATTGTCCGACGAGCCTCGAGGTGGGGGTTAGGCGCAGTCATGCACAGGGAGGTGAAAGGTGAGGAAAACCCCTTACATATTTGAAGGAACTTTACAAATGTGAAAGAAAATATTTAATCGTGGAAAAGAGTGTCCGGCGATAAAGTGGGCTTTAGAGTCCCGCGGTACTATGGGCCAGGGTAAAAATTCAGGGTTGGGGACGATCATGCCCCCTTTTCAGGGATGTACCGAAATAAAGGCAAAAAATCCAGAGTGAAAGATGGTTCCTGCACTGCAAGATTTCAAATTTGTAGTAAAACCCGGGGTTGGGAAAAAGCAATAAAGGTGACGCCTTTTCAAGGCTCCCCGTCTGGGGGGTTCAAGTGCCCAGTCCCCGGCCGGGGGGGGGGATGTTAAGCAACCCCAGGAAAGATAGTGGATGGGAAAAAATGTCCCTAGGATTATGGGAAACATAGGGGGAAGTTCCAGGGATTTCAAAAGGGGCCCATCGAGGGGGCGCCCGGTCTTTCCCAAAACCAGAAATGGGAGCAAGAAACGCATATGGGGCCCCCCAAGGAACGGACCTTGGTGGGGGAAAAGCAGCATTTGAGATAATAAGTAGGTTTTAGTTGGGAGTAGTTTACTGCTGTGCAGCTTTATTGGGCTGTTTTTTTGAACGGCTGTAGCGTGGGTGGGAGGCCCTTCACCCCTCCGGTCCGGCTTTTACCCGGGATCCCCAGGCCTTTTAAAAACCCCTGCAGGAAGAGGACCAGGTTGGGGAGTTAACCTGATGCTAAAGGAGTGGGTTTGGAAGCCTTGGGCTCCAGAGAGTGCTGAGCGGAGGAGGATTTGCTACGGACCCCCCAAAAAAGACCGTGGCTTTAAAAGGGAAGTTTACCGCCCACGGGGGTAAATGTTGTTTTCCCTTTTTATGCTGGACTTAACCCTTTTTTTTGCTGCGTGTTATAAGGCTGCAGAAGCCTCTCCCAAGATTTATTTATTACTGCTGTTTGTTTTGCCGGTGAGAAATAAAACCTAGGTTGCAACCTACCCGCTTGTGCCTGCCTCTGTGACCGCTAGTCCCCACAGCAGAAATATAGACAATTCTGAAAGGTTCATAAACTTTTAAGCACCACTATATTTATTTGTGTGCAGCAATTTAAGGATTATGGGATATTAAATATTGTATGATGGAAGCTAGAGTGTGGAACAATTTTAAATACATTTAAATACAGTATAAAGGTGATAATATCTCTGTATTCAGTTCACTTCTGAAAATTGAGCTGACAGTCATACAGTCATTTTCTTAAAATGAGAAAACTGCTGGCAGATGAAGGGTTACTTTGTTTTGAGGATGAAGGAGACACTGACTCAAACTCATGGAAAATCTTAAGGCACAGGGCCCTATTTGAAAAAAGGTATTTATTTCTTAATTACTGAAAGTACGGAATTAACTACTAGGAATGAGGGGAAATTGAAATCGTTTTTTAAACCTCTTTGTAGTTCTTGTATAGATTTAATTTTCTTAACATAATATTGGGAAAAACAAACCCAACTATGAAAGTTTGCTAAGAATGATACTCCTGTTTGAGGAAGGAAATGAAGTAAAATGGATTAAAAAAGACAAAGTTTAAATTGTTTGCTGGACTGTTTGCTGTCTGAGGTCTTCGAGCCATACTGTGCTTCCAATAGCAGTCTACAGAAAGTTTTAATTAGTGATCTTAATTTGGGTTGCTATCCCTTTCTTTTCATTAAAGTTTTTATGACTTGACCTAAATCCCTGTGATTGGGCACCTAATTTTTAACAAAAAATTTTGTTATTAAATGCTAAAATTACAGCATAAAGTACTGAGTGCTTTCTATTTAAAACAGGGCAGGGTTTTGACTATTTTCCATTTTTAAATGTTTAAGAGTCTGCATACTAGGGTATCTATAGCTGGAAAATGCTGTTAAGGTGGCATCTGTGGCTGAAAAACTGTTTTAAATGGGTCTTTATAACTTACAGACAGTGTACAGTTGCAAGAAAAGTTCAGTGAATCCATGTCAATTGCTTCTTTTTCTGAACTGAATACTACTAGTAGTACAATTTGAACTGGTTGTTATCTATGTCAAAATCATAGACAAACATAATTTAACTATAGAAATAAAAAAAAAAAAAAATATTTAAAGTTAAATGCCCCTTTTAAAAACAAAGCTGTGTTTTTCTGAAACTTTATTCTTTTTTAAGAAAAAAAAGTAACCTGCCCCATGCAAAAAAACTTTTAGAAGACCTTAGAATATACAACCTCAAAAACCCAAAAAAATTGGGGCACTAAAAAAAATTGTGGGAAAAACGAAAAGCAATGATGTGGAGGGGCCAACTTCTAATATTATATTTAATAGAACACAAATCAAAAATTTTTTAAAATGAGAAATGTATAATTTTAAATGAAAAAAATGTTTTTTTTTAATTTCATGGCGTCAAAAAATCCCAAAAAATGGGAACATGCCGTTTTTACCTTGGTGGCACCCCCCCCTTCTTCTTACAACAATCAACAGACATCTGGGGACAGAGGAGACCAGTTTCTCAAGTTTAGAAATAGGAATGCTCTCCCATTCATGTCTAATACAGGCCTCTAACTGTTCAATAGTCTTGGGCCTTCTTTGTTGCACCTTCCTCTTTATGATGCGCCAAATATTTTCTATAGGTGAAAGATCTGGACTGCAGGCTGGCTATTTCAGTACGCGGATCCTTCTCCTACGTAGCCATGATGTTGTGATTGCTGCAGAATGTGGTCTGGCATTATCTTGTTGAAAAATGGAGGGTCTTCCCTGAAAGAGATGACGTCTAGATGGGAGCATATGTTGTTCTAGAACCTGAACATAGCTCTCCGCATTAATGGTGCCTTTCCAGACATGCAAGCTGCCCATGCCACAAGCACTCATGCAACCCCATACCATCAGTGATGCAGGGTTCTGAACGGAATGTTGATAACAAGTTGGGTTGTCCTTGTCCTCTCTGGTCCGGATGACATGGCATCCCACTGTTCCATAAAGAACTTCAAATCATGACTCATCTGACAACAGAACAGCTTTCCATTTTGCCACACTCCATTTTAAATGACCCCTGGCCCAGTGCAAACGGCTGAGCTTGTGGAGCTTGCTTAGAAATGGCTTCCTCTCTGCACTGTAGAGTTTCAGCTGGCAACGGCGGATGGCACGGTGGATTGTGTTCACTGACAATGCTTTCTGGAAGTATTCCTGAGCCCATTCTGTTATTTCCTTTACAGTGGCATTCCTGTTTGAGGGGCAGTGACGTTTAAGGGCCGGAGATCACGAGCATTCAGTAGAGTGTTACAGCCTTGACCCTTACGTACAGCGATTGTTTCAGATATTCTGAATCTTTTCATGATGTTATGTATGGTTGATGATGATAACTTTAAAGTCTTTGCTATTTTACGCAGGGTAACACCATCCTGGTATTGCTGCACTTTCTTTCTGCGCAACAATGGTGGAATTGGTGATCCTCTTACCATCTTGGCTTCAGAGAGACACTGACACTCTGAGTAGCTCTTTTTATACCCAATCATGTTGTCAATTCACCTAATTAGTGTTGATTGGTTCGTTATATGCTCAATGTCATTTTTCCAGCCACTTATTGCTACTCAACATATTTTTCCTTTAAAATGTTACATTTACTCAGATTAAACTTTTGATCTGTCATCTATGTTCTATTCTGAATAAAATATTAGATGTCGGCACCTCCACATCATTGCATTTAGTTTTTATTCTTAATTTGTTTAGTGTCCCAACTTTTTTGGAATTGAGGTTGTATATTGCAGAGATGAATAAAGTTGGAAAATGCTGGAAAAAAGTATGGCTAACGACCAGTGCATGTGGTACTCTTCCTAGGAATTGGCATCCTGATAAAATAGCTCCAAAAATACAACAGGCAATCCTAAACGAGAGGAGAAATAAGCCAATGATATTGGCAAAAGACATACAGAAGACTGCAAACTTTAAAAACCTCTATGTATCTATTAGAGAAACAGTGAACAATTAATGTGTCTGGAAGACAGGAAGTAAAGCCACTTCCCAAAAAATAAACTGAGGCTACATCTCCCGGAAGTGTGGAAAGTACTGGATATTACAATGGCAGGTTAGGAAAATTTTTTTTAGTAGTGAGATTAAGGTTGGAACTGTTTAGCACAAATACACAATGCTGTGTTAGGAGGTAAAAGTACAGTGCACATTAAAATCACAATGTTATCTCAATTGTGAATAGAGCATTACAGTAAGTATTAGTCCCATGCCAGGATAACTTTTGCTAATTGAGAAAAGATTGATTTTATAAGTTTTAAAGAAAAATGTTAGGGTAGTAACCCATGACCGCAAGGTGTAGATGATGCAACAAAACAATAACCTAAAACACACAAGTAAATCAACTAATAAACGGTTGAAAAGGAAGCATATTTGTGTTTTGGAATGACAAAGTCAAAATCATAAGCTTAACCCTAGCAAAATGCCATGACAGAACTTGAAGAGGGTTGTGCATGCAAATCATACCAGAAATTATAAACTTAAACAGTTTTGCATTATGAAATGTTGCAAAACTCCTTTTTAGTGTTGTGAAAATCTTATTTGCAGCTCCAGAAATATGTGAAGGAGAATAATGGTGCCTGAGGGGATCTACAGATTATTTAATTTTAAAACAGTACTTTTTCTCCTGCATGTGGATGTTTGACACTGTGTTTTCAATTGTTCATAAAGAAGAACAGTACAATGTTTGTGATTATTACTTTTGTTTATAGTTTATATTTTGTAAGGACGAAAAAAGACCGAGACGTATCCAGTTCAGTGGTTGGTGCTAAGGTGTTGATCAGGGGGAGGCAAAAATCAAATGAGGTAGAAGCCAATTGTCCTATTTTAGGAAAAAAATTCTTCGACTCCAATTGGACAATTGGAAAAATCTGGATCAATGACCTCTCAGAATCCTTAGGAACCACCTATAACTTGGTTTATATTATTCATGCTCAGATGCATCAAACATTTTTGAACTTGTTAGTGAATTCACCATGACAAGTTTCTGGCAGAGAGTTACAGTCTCACTGCTCTTACAGATAAAGAATCCTTTCTAATTTTAAGTAGAAGAAACTTCGTTCTCAAGATGTAGAGGAGTGCATTGTTCTAGATACAGGTCTTCTGGGTCTAATAAATTAGGGAGAGCTTTAAACATGCCCTTTTTGATGTAATTTAAAATATTTTTTATGTCGTTTGACAAGGCCTTTTTTTCTAAACTAAAATAACCCTTCTTCTTGTAATCTTCTTGGGAACTGTTAGGGTTACCGTCCGTATATTATTTTTTGTTGCCCGTCTTTGTACCTGTTAAGCTCTACAATGTCTATCAGTGGCAGTTGCTTACCATTGCACAGTTTTTTCCCCAGTCCAAGCATTCTCATTTAACTCTACAACCTTTTGTATGTGGCACGTATAACATGCTTAGAAAAATCTAGATATATGAATTAGTGCCTACCACGGATCCAGGTCCTAAGATGACTTCCTCCTAGGAAGCTGAGTGAGATTAGTTGAAAGGACTCCAATTCCATCATGACCATGCTGGAACGGGTTATCACATTATTTTCAGTGAGATATTCAGGATAGCATCTCTGAGAAAAACCTCTCAAAACATCTTTACTATCACCAGAGTTATAAGCATTATGGCCTTATAGTTTCCTGGATTCACCTTTTGACCACCTTTTTTGAATATTGGCACCACTATTTGCTATGCGCCAACTTTGGGGAATACATGTTAATTAGGAAGTCCATGAATATTAGAATAGGGGGCCTATCTATGACATACTTAACTTCTTTGGGACACGTGGGTGTATATGCCATCTGACCTGGGGATTTCGTCTATTTTCATCTTCTAAGAGGAGTGCACTACTTTGGTTAGACAGAAACTTTTAAGTTGGAGTTTACAATCTCTTTGTTCAACAGGAGGTCAATCCTCCGCGGTAATACAGTGGAGAAAAAATGTTTTATAGTTAGCTTTTTTCTCATCGCCTCTACTGTACTCCCTCTGTATTTGTAAAAGGGCAACATTTTCATGTTTTACTCTTTTTTACTATTTTATATAGTTTAAAACTATTTTGGGGTTAAGTCTTTAGTTTCTATAGCAATATGTCTTTCCCGTCTCCAGTCTTTGCGCTTCCTTTTATCTTTATTTTACCAATTTATTATTTCCTATAGCTTCTTAGTGTTTCTGCTCCTTGTTCTTTTATTATTGCCTCTTTTACATCCTGTTGTCAACATTGGTTTTCTTCATGTTTTAATTTTTTTTATTAACCATAAGGTATGTACCTTCACAGTGGTAGTAGGATGTTTTAAAAATATCCTTTATTATTAGTTTGCTATTTAAACACATTGTCTGTCATACGGTTTAGGGCTCTTAAGCAGATATAATTAGCTTCTAAATTTCAGTGTTTTTGTGGCTACTTGAGCAAAAAGTTATTGAAGGATAAAACGGAAATTTATTTATGTATGGTCACTATTCCTAGGTGCCTCACAGACCCTTTGTTCTCTGTCAGGTCTATTAGTTAATATTAGGTCTAGAAGGGCCTTTTCTCTAGTCGGTTACTGCACCATTGGCAAAGGTAATTATCATTAGTTATTGACAAAAACTGTTTCTTTATGAAGAGCTACAAGCTTCGATTCCAATTGATGTCTGGATAGTTAAAGTCGCATAATAATAACTCATTCTTACTTGCGGCTCATTATTTGCCTGAGGAGTAAAATCTTCTATGGGTTATGTTCTATTTGGGGCTATAGGCAGCTATAGTTTTAATATAGTTATTGTTACCCAATGTATATTTACCATAATGATCATGTTCATTACTGTTACTTTATCTTCAGCAGTGTTGGTTCAGAAGGATTTTAATTGTGACGTCATCCTTTCCGGTCTTTACGATCCTTTCTAAATAAGAATGTAACCTGCAGTTAACGCCCAGTGTAGCTTCGTCAACATTCTCAGTTATCCACTATGTCATATTTTTCTTCAGCTATTAACACTTATAGTCATTAATTTTGGTTGGTCAGACTACTGGCACTTGGTCATCATGAATTTATAGATTTTTCAGTTTATTTTCTTTCCCTGAATTTTTTATTATTGTACACCCTCCTCCATACTGTTTTATTCTAATTCAGTCTCTATTTCACTCTCTTGTGTTTATGTGTAGTTACTCCCAAGTCCCTTGTTTAAAATATTCCCTCCAACTTCTGTTCATTTTGTCCCCCCCCTAGTAATTTTTTTGCAGTTGTATTAGTAAAGAAGCGTTGTTTTTCACGCCAAGAAGAAGAGCAATTTTGGTGTAGTTAATTCATATCGAAAGATTAATTACAGCTTTTTCTGATGTTGTATTCCGATAAAATACATGCGTTTTAACACGTTACAAGTGTATTGTTGCGAGCACATTTATTTTGCGATTACTCCAGGGCTTAAATAGTATTTTTCAGCAGTTGTACTTTAGTAAAGAAACGTTGTTTTCACCACAAAGAAGAAATTTTGGTGGAGCATAATTGATCTCGAGGTTTAATTAAGTTTTTTGTTGATGTGTTGTAAAAAAATTGCCGTTCTTACAGTACATAGCTGGTAATGGTTGGCAGAATTTCTTTGGCAATATTACATAAGGTGTTACTTAGAATTTTTCTGCAGTTGTATTCAGTACAAAGAAAAATTCTTTTCACCGCAACGAAGACAATTTTGTGTAGCATAATATATCGAAGGTTTTAATTACGAGTTTTTATTGTTTGTTGGTTGTAAATCCACGGTTTTAAAGCTTTAAAGTGTTAATTGTGGCCAGCAACATTTTTTTATACAATTTATATCAAGGGTTAACTAAAGTACTTTTTCTGCAGTTGTTGTATATCGTAAAAGAAACATTTTCACGCAACAAAGCAAAACTTCGTAGGCATATTATATACGAAGGTTAATTAAGTGTTTGTGTTTTTATATTCAGTAAATATAAGTGTTTTTTAAACGGGCAAAACAAGTATATTTTTCTGCCCTTTGGTGGAGGCAATTTATATACAAGGTTACCCAGCTTGTTAGTGGGTTCATTTGGGTCAATACAGGGTGTGTATTTTCATATAAGATATCTTCATTCCAAACAGATGTTGTACATTTTAAGAACAACAGTAAGTAGACAGAGAGTTGGCAGGCTCTTACTGCGCGGTGGATGTGGCCAAACGTTTACTGGGCAGTCAGGTCGTTACAGCAATGGGTAGTCGCAGAGGGGTCAGGTGGAGGCGAATGCGGTGTTGTATCTAGCTGCTTGATTTTATCATCCATGGTTCTGATTGGTTGATATGATTATCACTTCCTCAGATGAAACTGACAACTTAATATTCTTTGGACTAATAAAACTAGTATGATATTTGATTGTTTCATCGTCTATCATTCCTCAAGCCTCATAATTTTATCCTAGGAATTATATTGTTTGGTTGGTCTGCCTATATATGAGTTCTTGAACATATATTCTTTATACTATAATTTTTATCTACTCAATGTTGAAAAAATCAAATTCTTATTCTACATAAAATAATATTCTTATTCAATGTAGTTAAGTTTGATGTTTCTCTATTCAATACACTCTTTTAATCTTCCTCGATTATCCCCCCCACTAATCATCTTTCTTACCGCCAATTGTCTTCTTTATTTTTCCGCACTTGCTAACATACATTCATTAGTACTATTTTTTATTATCTTACTTCATTTTAATCAAACGTTTAACACACTTAATCTTACCCTCAGAATTTTCCGTTGTCATTATTCGCTTTTATATACAACATTTCTTTTAAGTCTTTCCAAAACTAAAAAGCACATCATTAATTATTTCTAATTTTACATTCTCTTTATGTATCATATAATGTGGCCATTCTAATTTTGGATATGTCTTGTCAGACAGAGATACATCTTGTCTGTTATAACGTTGTAGAATTTCGTTTTTACCATTTCCATCATCAACCAGATAGCTTCTATTCATAATCATTCATATAAATTTCACTACAATCTAATTTATTTTAATAATAACACTATTACTCATAATAACCTACACAATTCAGTACTTCCATTTTCTTTCAACTCTACAATTAATTTACACTATCCTCCTTATATCTTTAGTTCTCATTCAACTTTGAAGGTATGCTATCCTCCCTTACCATTTTGGTACACATCTAATCTCACAATATTAATTTTCATCTCATTTTATAAACTTAACAAACAAAAAACCTTCTACCCTCACTCCCAAATATCTCCACTTTTATATATATAAAATTAATTTCCTTAACTGTCTCTTATTCTAATTTCTGTACTACTGTCTTTCATTAAATACCTATCCTTCCATTGTTGCTATATCATTTCCCTTCAAAAACTATTCCTTCTTTCTTAAAACATTCATACCCCATTTACTATCCCCATACCACAACACAAACTCACACTATCTTTCAACTCCATATTATTTCCCTCTTTTCTATAAACCATTAATAATTATACCTCTCCATTTTATTCAATCTAATACATCTCCTCCTCATATATTAATACTTCCTTTCCACTTCACATTTATAATTCTAAATTTACATACCATTATACTCTATCTCTTATTACCTTAAATCTCATATTTCTTTAACAATTTATATACATTATCTACTAAAAATCCAACCTCTCAACATCCCCATTCCTTCCCATATCATCCAACCACAAACCCCTCTAACCCACATATAATCTTTCTCTTACACCCTATAACATCTAAAAACTAATTCCCAAATATACCATAATTCCTCATACATCCATCTCACTTAACATCAAAATATAATCACTCTTCATTCTTACACATTTCAAATCTTACTATTTTCTACCTTTTACAATTATATAATAATCATCTCGTATTTTGACAATTTCATTCGCATTATACTTGAAGAAAATAAATTACTTTACCTTTCATTAAACCTATTCATACAAAAATTTATGTCTTGGTAATGATGATATGTACTCATATGGCATCATATCTTTTTTTCTTCTTTCTTCATTATTATTCTCAATTTGTTTATCCATTAATTTATCTCTATTACAAAACAGTTTGAATTTTTTATCATTATATTTAATTCTTTTTAATCTTTCATATTACTTATTTATCATTCATCCTTTTCATATATATATTTATTATTCCTTTATCATTCTACCTGTTCACTTTCCTCTCTGCTGCTATATATTCAACGTTACTCGAAAAGTCCATCCGTTTTGTCTTTTCATACTCCTATTTTAATCTACTACACAATTGTGATCAAAAATCATTCATTATTTCTTCCCACAACCAAAAAATTCAACTAATACATATAAATTTTTTCTAATCTTCTTCATTTCAAACATTAATCCTTTTTTAAAAATTAATACACATTTTATATCTTCCTTATTTTCTACACCATCTTAAACATACTTATATCTCCTTTTCCTACTCCTTTATTCCATTATCTAATCCCCTTTTATTTACAATTTCCTCCATTCCTAACTCTAATATTCAAATTTCTTCCTTCATATATTTCCAATTCATATATCATTCTTATAATCTTTCTATATTAACTCTATTTACCTATCTTATTTTTTCAAAACAATTATCTTAATATTTCCAATATTCCTCAATCAAATATCATCATTATTCCTTTCTTCAAACCATAACTTTAACTCCAACATCATCTTACCCCCCCAAATTCATCTATTTAACCCAATAACTCAAAAATCATTCTATATTCCAAATCCCAAAACAATACCCCAATACATTTATTACAATCCACCAATTCAATATCCATAATAACATCTTTTATTAATATTATATTCAACCATATACAATAATCATATCAATATATATACAATATATCATCTTACTACAATAGCAATATCAACATCAAATATAATATACACACAAATATATATCACTTTACCAATAAAAATCCACTCCAAACAATAATAATCCAACATATCATATTATTTCATCACCCAATAAATATCATAATTCACATATATTATTATATTATACATATACAATTCCATATACAATAAAAATATCATACAATATCCATACATAACATATCATATATTATTATATCACCCAATAAATATCACAATACTCATATATTTTATTCAATAATCACATATGCATAAACTCCCATTTAAACATAAAATCCACTCAATACAATATCATATCACATTAATATATATAATTATATTATACCCCAATAAACATATATTCACCATCATATCATATCACATTTATCAATCAATATCATAATACACATATCTATATATTCATATTATTCCACCCCAATAATATTAATCACATATTTATTTATAATTATTTCATATACCAATATTCCCACTTCACAATAAAATCCAATCATACATAATTATCCACATATTTTATATTATATTATCCCACCCAATACAAATATATAATTATTTCTATATCAATATCTTACTCTTAATACAATAAATTATTACCACATCAATATCACATATTACATAAAAATACCATACAATAATCCATAATCCACATATATATTATATTACACCAATACCCATCATAATCCCATTACTAATAAATAAAAAAAACTATAATCATCATCAAACTTAAAAACTAAAAAATTCAATAAAATCACAACCTATCCTTTCAAAACACTATTCTATCAAACTCTTTCTTCTAACATTATACCACCACCCCCATACATCCTCCCCTACACATAAAAAAACTATTCCTAAAACTCACCTTAATATATATCAACTATTAAAAACTCAACCACTCATACCAAATTCTCCCACAAAATACTTACCCAATTTATTACTTCTACACCCAAATATCTCCATAATCCAAAACAAAACATACAAAATACCAAAAAACTTTCATACCAATCCTATTCAACCACAAACTATACCCCCTACATATTCCCCACATTCACAAAATTACCTCTTTATCATTTATACTTCCATCACTCTTAAAATCTAACCTTCCCTCCATACATTTATTCCTTAACATTTTTCATATCCTACATTTATACCAATCTATACAAATATTTCAATTTACCTAATACCTTACTATCTTTTATTCAAATTCTCTTACCTCTTCCCTAATACCTATCTTATTTCCTCTCCTCTTACTACTCTATAAATATTAACTCATATTACACACTCAATTTAATCTTTACAAAATTTCAATACTACCCCACAACCCAAATACCAATCCTCCACATATAAAATAAAACAAAAATAATAAAAATACATCTCCAAAAACCAAACCTACCATCACCCCAAAAAAAAAAAAAAAATCCCCCTACAAACTATCCCCAAAATAACAAACCCTTACATATACCCCACCCAAAATCAACTTCACTAACCCCAAAACCATAACAACCACCTACTCTCCATCATTATATATATTTCTTTCATTATACTATTTTTTTACTACTCTTAAAACCTCTTTCCTCTTTCATTTCAATAATATTTTCTCCTCCTTACTCATTTATCAATATTTTTTAATTCTCTTCTAATACTACTCATATTCCTACTTCTCCTATTTTCCTTCTCTTACTTATTTTCTTAACTATTACCCCCCCTTCTCTCCCCTTAACTTATTCCTACTTCCATCTTCTCCTCTAAAAACCTTTCTATTACCTCATTCCTTATTTCTTCCTTTTAACCACTTTACTTCTCTACCCAATTTTATATATAAACCAACTCTCTTTTTTCTTATTTTTACCTTTTTTATTCATTTCCTTTTTTCTTTTTCTATTTCTCATACCCTTTTCCTTTTCTCTTCTTCTTCTTATCTTTCTTTTATTTCCTCTATCTTCATTTTTATATTTTATAATCTATTAACAAAATTAAATACTTCACCACTACTTACTACATAAATTAAATAAAATCTCACAACCACCATCAATCTAACACTACTCCTCATAAATCTCCAAAATTTTCCTCACTCTCATTATCAAAAATTTCTTTAACCCTATTCCCTTAAACAATCCTCTCAATTCTCATTAATATTATCAAATCTAAATAATCCACATTATCAACCTTTCTTCTTTACTCTAATACAAATTTTACAACCCATCCACAAATTTTCCTCCTTAAATAACTATAACCACATTCTCTTAAAAAAATATAACAAATATTCAACAATAAACTATCAAACACAACAAATAAACCAACCACATTTTCCATTATTACTTTCTATTATAATTTTTACCTTCTAACCACCCTTTCTCAAACATCACTTCTAATACATCCAAATTTTTACTTCTAACTCCAACTATTTCCCCCCAATCCAAATTCCAATATCAAACATTTACCATAATCAATTTCATTACATCTCTTTCTACAACATCATTTTTCTATTCTAATCTCACTCACTCTATATATTTACCCCCCTAATCTCTTCTATAATATCACCTCCCTTACATCTTATTATCTTCTTTACCTTTCTATTTCTCCTATATCCACAATCCCCACATACATCCAACTTATAAATCACATCAATCCATATTAACTCATTCACATCCATTTCCATTCATTATACTTTTTATTCAAATTTTCAATTTTTATAACAATTTCCTATTTACTCTAATAAAAAATACCTATTTACTCTTACCAATTCTCACACTTCCATATAATAACCTTTATACAATTAAAAATTCTTAATTTCTACTTAAATTTTTACAATTCTTTTCTTAACTATTTCACTTAAATTCTAACAACATAACCAAATCTATTAAACAATACTAAATTTTATTTTCACTATAAACCAAACACTATATCAAAACTTAAATCCCCTCATTCTATAATTTTTTTTCAATCTTTCATTTTTTCATTCTAATTAAAAATAAAAACAACACCCTTATTTAATCTCATTATCAAACTTTCAAAACACTCTCTACAACTTAACAATACAAAATATACTCTTCAATTCTCATCTCTCAATCATAACAATATAAAAAAACTTCAATATTCTTCTCTTCACATCTCTCTTAACACTTTATTTTAACCCCCAACTTATTTCCTCCTTATCAACATCTAAATTTATTATTCCAATTAATCCAAAAAATTCTCTTCCAACTACTCCTCTATCCTCTAATATCACACAATTCCCCATCACCCACCAAATATTATAACCATATTAACTTCATTTTCCACACAATACAACACCTTCTAAATACTATAATACCCATTCAATTAAATATCTCCAAAAAAATTTACCTAATAATAAATTAATATCAAACATATAAACACTAATATTCTTACAATATTCCCCAAATAACATCACAATCATCTCTTAAAAATCCACAAAAAATAATATTATACAACCACTATTCACATACACCCATTATTTTAATCACAAACACACTTAATAAACATTATAAATTCCTAAACCCAAAAAAAACAAACCACTTACCCTCAATACAAATTCTTCATAAAAATCAATTACAATTTATACCTCCTCCTTCTTTTCTAAAAATCCACCTATTATTATATTTCAAATCTAACACCAAATTTAAATTAATATCAAATTAAATTAATTCTTTACCCAACTCTTAATCATATTCCTTCTTAATTTCTAACTTTTCATCTTCTTCATTCAACTTATAAAATCCCTAATCATATACACTTTTCATTTCTTTCATATTTATCTCTTACTCCATTCTTAATTTCTTCTCTCTCTTCAAACTATATATTTCTCTTAACTTCTATAAAATATTTAAATTTCATTTCACTCATAATCCTCTTCACTCTCTTTCTTTTTCTTAATCCTATAAAACAATATACATTTTTCCCATTAATACCTACTCCATTAAATTATCACTTTCACCTTTTAAACTCCTTTAATTCCATCTAATTCCTTTATTATATCCACCTACTTTTACCTTAACTCTTATTATCCTCTTCTCTATCTTCCTCTCTACACATACCTTTATTCTCTTCCTTACAATTTCTCCCAATAATACTTATTTTTAAAATCTATCTTTATCTTTTCCCAATTCCTATACTTATTCCTACCATCCCAACAACTTTTATTTCTAAATATATACTTAATATTCAACAAAAAACCCACCACATAATAATAATATTCTCTCATTTCAATATCCCTCCTCAATACTATTTCCTCTCCCAAAATAAACTATCTTTCACAAATCATTAACTAATACTTTCTTCCCATATTAATATACTTATAATTAAATTCAAAACCTAAAATTCTTCATCTTAAATAATAATTTACACTAAATTTATAAAATCCAATTCATTTTCCAAACAACCAATATAAACATAAAACTCATTCACCTATAAAACAAAGTAAATTTTCAACTATTTAAAACTATACATAATTATTATAAACCCTTTCAACAAATAAATTATACCTAAAAATTTAATATTCTCTCATCTCATCATTCCTTTACTTAAATAAATCCTATTTCCATATAAACTTAATTATCCTACTTTAAACAAATAACCCAAAATAATAAATAACCACTTTTCACATCTTTAAAAAATTCTCCCCCTTTCCAAAATAAAAAAATCATCAAACACCAATATCTTAACTAAAAACAAAATAATCATTCTCACTTCCATATTTAACATATTCACTTTAAAACATACACCCATTTAAATAAAAAAAATACAACCATTTAACAAAAATACCCATACTTTTAACCTACAAAATCCTTCCTACTCCCCATCAAAATCTAATTTCGCCCTAAACACCACAACTCTTTTTCCAAACACATATAATTTAAATATTCCTTATTAACCCATTCTTAAAATTACAACTACATCATTAATATCATTCCATACATTCTAATCATCAAATTTTAACCTATCAAACTAATTACAATAACAAACAATTCAACACCTTATTACAAAATCTAATCACTCAATCCCCAAAATAAAACCCACCAATAAAAACCCAAATCATATCCATTCACCCAATACATACAATCAACAAAATTAAACACACTAAACATAAAATCTCCACAAAAATAAACCAAAACAATTTATACACAATTACCCCTTCCCCTTACCACCATAATCCATTTCCCCTCTAAACTTCAAATCATACTAATAATCACAAAAAAAAATCTCCTCAAAAAAATAATTATAAATTTTTATTATAAAACACCCCCCATTAAATTTTCAAATTAAAAAACTCAATATTCTTCTACCCAATACATTTATCTATCAAACAAAAACAAAAAAAATTCAAAAAAAAATAAAACAAACATCACATACCACCCAAACTACACCTATTCTCTAATCTCATAAAACAAAAAAAAACTAAATAATTCCAAAATATCTCAATTCCTAAAATCAAAAAATTTCTACATCTCCCAAACATATCTAAAATTAAAACAATTTACACATACCTCATAATACATATTTCTCTCAATATTTTCCATAAATCATTTTACCAAAATAATCCTAATCCATAACCAATCAAACTCACCACCATATTCAATATTACTCAATATCAAAAATAATACAATATATCCACCTTTTCCTAAACTTAACTCTCAAATCTAATAATAAATAAAATCAATTCACAACTACCAAACATATAACAATAAACAAACTAAAATCCTTTTAAAATTTAAAACTACATTATAAACAACAAAAAACTAAAAACTTAAAAAACATCTTAAAATCAAACATATATTTAAAAATATACTAAATATTACCAAACCACAATCATATCAAAACAAAAATAACATAACTTTTTACTCCTATTACACTACAATTTCTAAACTACAAAATAAAATATCCTTATCAAATATTTAAACCATTAAACAAAATTCAAACTTATAATAATTAAAAAACAAATACCACAACATAACCAACCAAAAAAAACTTATAAATAAACAAAATAAATACTTACCAACAATTTAAATATTAAAATACAACCACCAAACTTCAAACAATCTCCCCTAATTAAATCAATACTTAATCCCAAAAATAAATAAACCCCCCCCCCCCACCCCCCCCCCCACCCACACAATTTAAATCACCAATATACAACACTACTTAACTCACCCATATTAACAAAAAATAACCCATCTTCTATATAATCTAACACCTCCCTAATAAAAAATTAATCAACACAAATTTAACCTCTCAAATTACATCTATTATTTACCCTTCAAACTATTTATCAATTCTTCAATTATTCTTTCTACATTTCCATCTTCTCAATAATTTAAAACAATATTAAATCCTCCCTCTTCTTTTTATTTTTTTTTTTTACATAACTCTATTACTCTATATTTATTTTCCCCACTATATCCTATTTAACTTTTCATTTAATTTTATTTATTAAAACAATCACTCTAATAATATATTTTATATCTCATTACAACTTTTACTATTAATTTCCAACCCTTCTACTCAACCAAATACAATATACTTATCCAACCTCAACTTTTAAATTTCAAATATTACTAAACTCTCCTCAAAAAAAAAATATAAAAAAAAAATAAAAAAAAAAAAAACTAAAAAAAAAATAAAACACAATCTATCAATATATCTAAAAATACTTAAAATCCTCTAATTAAGATCAAATATATCAACTACTAACAAAATACACTATATTCTTCCTCCCCTCCTACCTCCTATTTTTAATTACTAAATCCCATCCTACATAAATTTCTTTAATTATCCCCCTTTAAACAACTAATATTACTCAACCCACTAATTTATTACTTTACCACCTACTAAACCCCAAACATATTCTTCCACCAACCATAAACCAACCATATACTAACTCTCATAAAACAATATTCCCCAACATAACCCAACCCCAATAAATTACTACCTACAATAAATAACTACCCCCACAACCCATATCCAAATCCACCCAAATCAAAAACCTACCCCCCATAAATTATCCTCTCATACCAACCCATAACCACCAATCACACACATAAACAAAACATAATTCAAAAAAATCCAAAAAAAACAAAAAAACATAACTAAATATAACACACATCAATCATAAACACAATCCCCTTCAAAATAACCATAAACATAACAACATCCCTAAAAAAAACCACCCCACCATAAATCCAATCTCCCACTACAAAACCATCAAACTTCAACCAAACAATATCCACAATAACCAAACTCACCAACTAAACATTCCTTTAAACAATACCCCCTAATAACTACAACAATAATCATACCAAATAAAATCATAACTTATACCAAAACTTACATATCACTCCACCCATTACAAACCATCCAATCTCATTACCCAAAACCCCAAATCAACTTCATTCCAAAATCCCACAAAATTACCCCAAACAATTTCTCCATATACCCCCTACAAACTTATCCCTTATAATTTATATACTCCTATAATCCATAACCCCCCATCTAATTCTAATAAATTAAAAACCATATAAAACTACACTCACATCAATTAATCCAAACCACACCCCAAAATTCCAACTCTTCCCCAAACCCCCCATCCTATTTCCATACTATCACCTACATTCCCTACTCCCCCCCCCTATCTTACTTATTCCCACTCTTCCTTATTTCTTATTTTTCCTCTCATCTTACCTCCTATCCAATCCAATATTCTTATTCCCCCCTTCTACTTCTCTATTCCCATCCTACTATATTCTTTATTTTATCCACTCTCAACACATCACAATCCACTCTCATTTCCATCCTCTATATACTAATTCTCTTCATCTTCAATTTATCCTATTCCATTCCAATCTTTTCCCACCTTCTACTTAATCATCTATCCCACATCCATATTTCTTTCCTTAACCTCCCTCCCTCTCATCTTACTCCTATTCCCATCCTTATATATCTCCTTCTCTCCCCATCTCATATTTACTCCTATTCCAATACTTATATCTTTCTCTTTCCCATCTATCATCTACTTCGCTATTCCATTCCTTATATACTTACCTTATCTCTTTCATCTTATTACTCATATTCCCCATTACAAATTCATTATTACCCCCTTTACTTCCCTATATTCATATTCCATATATTATTCCTCTATCCTCTCTCATCTTACCTACTATTCCAATCTCTATATTATTACATTTCCTCTCCATCTCTAACCTATCCTATTCCCATCAAATTCTTTTTCCCCCTTACTTCCTATATTAACCAATACCTATATCTTTCTCTCCTCCACCTCCTATCATCTTATCTATCCCATTTTTTTTTTTTTTTTTTTTTTTCGTTTTTTTTTTTTTGTTTTTTCTTTTTTTTTTTTTTTTTATTTTTTTTTTTTTAATATATAATTAACATTATTCTCTCTTACATCTTTCTCCTATTCCCAACAAATTATTATTCCACCCCTTTATTCTCTATCCCATCCCTCTATTTCATCCTCTTTCTCTTCATATTACTCTCTATTCCATCTTATTTATCTTCTACCATATCTCTCATCTTAATCTATTCCCATCTATATTCTTACTCCTCCTCTCCTATAATCTTACACTCTAATCCCAATCCTCTGTATTTTATTTATTCACCTAATTACCTCATAATTATTCTCATCTCCCATCTTCTATACATTCCACTTTTTATTTTCACTCCACCATTATCTCTTACTAAATCCCTTACAAACTAAAATTATCTTAACCATTTATCATACCAAAATTCTACCTTCATTTATATTCCAATTTCACCTAATCAACAAATCCCTTACCATATCCAAATATTCCCTTTTAAATATTTTACCATATTACTCATACCCTAAAAATCCTCATTCATTTATTCTAAACCATCACACTTCCTAATATCCCCATAAATTACTCTACTCTTAAAAAACATTTTATTCTCTATATACATAATTCTATAATTAATTTCATACTTACACAAACCCCCCAAAAACCCCATTTATATCATTATCATAAACATTTTTATATCTTACCTATACAAACAATCACAAATCTTTTAACTACCTATCTCTATCCTCCTTACTCCATACTCTTTTTCCCCCTCTTTCCTTTCTTTCCCATAAATTTAAAAACATACAAATCTAAAAACACAACTTATTTCCCCCCTTCCAAAAAATTCATTACTTTTTACCACTTATTCTATCTCCTCTCTTTACATAATTCACATCTTATAACAATCTTCCCAACTAATCTTTTTCACATCCCTATTCATATTTTACATACAATACACATATTTTTAATTTTACACATATAAAACCACACAACCAAACAACTATAATACAAAAAAAAATACATTTACTCCACACAAAAACCTCACATAAATCACCCATAAACAACACAAACTACTTCACAATCTTTTCTCATCTTCCTAACCTAATCCCTCAAAAACCCTCAATAACTTCCATATCCTAATTCCTAAAAAATCTACTAATTCTTTAATCCCCACCTATAACATAACATATCATCCCTATTATACTCATATATCATTCATCCATCCCTATCACATTATAAACATATAATTACCACCCCCCCACTACATAAAAATAACACCTATTACCCCATATCTTATTCCAACCCACTTATTCCCCATCTCACATAAATAATTTTCTTGTAATTTCATTCCTTTTCTTATAAAATTAATACTTTCCATTCATCTTCATCCTAAAATTCAAATCCTCCTATATCATAATTATCCTCATCATTAAATACCCCTCTATCAATATTCCATCCATTTCTCAATTTTCAAATTATCCTTTACAAATATAACCAATACCTACACCCGTTAACGCATAATATAATTCTTTATCACTCCCAACTCAAAATATAGACCATTTCTAACAATTTTTTCAACTTATCCATTCACCGCATTAGTACTCAATTATCCCTATATACAACAATATTACAAAATTATAATATATTTTATCTCATCATTATTTTTATTCTTCTTATTTTTTTCATAATTTTATTATTCTAAATCATTATTTTATCCATCTTCTAACATACCTTATATTTATTATTTGTTCCTAAAACAATATTTTACCCTTCCTTACATTATCTATAACCTTATCTATATATTTTACAATTCCCCCATACCTACCCTTAATTCAAAAAAAACCAAAAATCTATCATTACATCAAAAATTACCAAAATTAATTCAAACACATATCCCTCTAAAATCCTTATCTATACCCCAAATTCCCCTTTCTTTAATCTAACCCCCAATTACTTTATTATAAATCCAATTATAATTCTCACCATAATAAAAATCAAATAATTCCATTATTATTACTTCTTCTCTTCTCACCATTATTCTATATTCCTCTCCATAAATCTATTATTATTTAATCATAATCCCTTAATCTATCATTTTTATCATTTAGTATTTTTATTCCTTCATTCCCCCACATCTTTAAAAATTCATTCATTATCATATCATAATTTTTCACTATACCAACTATAATTCCTAACAAACATCCCTTCAAACCCACACCACAATTACATTATACAACTCCCTCCATCAAAACTCCTACTAATCTATCAAACTTATACTATCTATCTCAAACAATTATCTCTTTAAAATACTAATCATTACTTAATTTCTCTCCTTTCTCAAAACATCTATATCCTCTATCAAACCTACCCTATCTTATTACCACCACACAAATTTAACATACATATACAAACCTTACATTTACATCTTATCCACCCCCATACTCCAACCAACACCAAATTACATCCTCTCTTTTAAAATGCAAAAATATCCTACTCATATCATCACACCAAATAAAATACACATATTCTCATCTCTCCACCCTACTACATTTATCTTTCCTTCATTTCTCTTTTTAATCTTCATTCATCTTTCATCTATTTCATCCACCTTTAAATATAATCTAACCCTCAAATTCTTTCAATATATACAATTTATACCTATTCATCACTACCCCAACCCTCCCAATTAATATCCCACCTTTAATTCTACTTCTAAATTTCCTCTATCATATCTATAATATATCATTCATTTCATACTTCTAATTTCCATCACGACTGTAGTCCTCTATCAAATATTTCAAAATAAATAACAACACATACATACCAATTAAATATCTCCAATAATCACCCACCCCATACAATCACCCATCCCCACCCTAATTTACCCAATTAACACATTCACCCCCATTTTCTTCCCCAACAATAAATATTAAACCCCCATAAACAAAACATCAACCCTCCACTAACCAACAAATTCAATCCTACATACCCTCCCAAAAACAATTCTTATCCCCATAATAAAACATCACCACCTCTCCCCCACAATAACCAATTCACAAAATAATCTACACACACCCATATTTCCACCCTAATAATAAATAATCTTTAACCAACCTCTATACAAAACCTTCCTCCCCCTCACCATACAACACAACTTCAATCAAAGTACTTTCCCAAAAATAATTCTTATCCCCTCATATACAATACATCACCCATCTCCCCAAACTAACCAATATACCAAATCTCCCTACCCTATATCCCCAAACCATAAATACTTATAACCTTCATAAAAAACTTCCCCCCCCTCCCCCAATACCTACCAATTAACACAAAATTCTACCTCAAAATAATATATTATTATCAACAAAATAAAAAAACACACTCCACTTATTCCCCCAAATAACCCAATTTCATACCAATTCCCACCCTATATCCCACCTAATACTTATACCCCTTCATACAAAACTTACCCCACTCCCCCAATACCAAACAATAACATCCAAACCTACCCTCAACAAAAATTTTATCCCCAATAAAAACACCCTACCCCCATCTCCCCCACTACTTTTTTTTTCCTATTCTTCTAATTTTCCACAAACACCATTTCAATTTTTTGACCCCCACACTCATCCTCAATATCCTCAATCTATATTTCAACTTCTCCACCCTTTTTATTTATTTTTCTTTTTATACTCTCTCACCCACTAATTTCTCCCCTCATCCCCATACCCCAACACCCAATCATATTCCCATCTTCTTAATGACCCCCATCCATCCACTCCTAAAACACTTTCCTCCCCCACATCCTTTTTTCTCATCTCATTAATCTCTTCTCACTCCATTTTTACCCAATCTTTATAATAACAAACTCATTCATACCTCTTCCTTTTCTTTAATACAACATACCCAATATCCTTCCACATCTTCCTAACAATTAACTTACCATCCATATTCAACAACATTTACCACACATTTTTCCCACCCCTACCTCACCACTTTAATACACTCCAACACCCACAATACTCAATCAAATTCTACTCATTTTTACATCATCTTAAAACAACATTTCTCATAACCACACCTCCACCAATTTCAATCTTAATACTACAAACCCTTCCTTAAAATACCACACCATCACAATCAAATCCCATTATCTTCCCTCACTCTTCCTTAAATCACACAACACCACTATCTCTACCCTTAACTTATATTTTCACTTTCCATATCCACACACCACCAAAAATAACAAACCCAACTCTAAAATACATTCTCCCCCCATCCAAAACTTCCTTCACAAAACAAATAATTTCTTTACTACATTCTTCATTATAAACCAAATTCATCCCAACCAACCCATTTACAAAAACCCCCACAATTACCATATTCTTACAAAAATTACCACCCCCCAAAATCCCATTCCCCCCAAATTATCACCCGTTCATACATCTCCACCCCCAAACCATTTTTCTATCCTCTCACTTCTACACTTTCCCCCACCCTATATACCCACCATCAACTTCCTCCCTATTCTTTCCCTCCACAATAATACTAACCCACCCCCACAAAAACCAACAACACTAACCCCCTAACCTCCCCATATTAAATCCCACCATCTTTCTTCTACTTTTCTCATTCCCCCTCCCTAAACCCAAAAAAACCCATCAACTTTCTTCTTTCAATAATCCTCTCTATATTTTACCCACCAAACATAAATTAACCTTCTCTATCTCACCTTTATTCCTAACCAACTCCCACTTAATATACCCTATACCTCTCTAACCTATATTAATCCTTAAAAAAACAAATTCATAACCCCCTTTAATACATAATTCACTCCATATTATCCACAACCCTTTTACCCTATTCCTCCCCCAATTCTACCTAAACCACATAATATAAAACCCATAAATCTTTAAAACCTCACTACAATTCTAAAACATCCCACCATACACTTAATTTTTTTTCAATCCTTCAATTAATATCACCAAACTAAAATTTCCTACTATATCATTCATTTTATCTTACTCATACAACAATCAAAAACACTCAAAAATTTCCACCCCTTATTACTACCATTTAATTCATTTTTCCCCTATATCTATAACTCCATTACCTTATCAATATCTAATCCTTCCTTTTCCCACCACCCTCCATTACTCACCTATTCCTCAACTCTCAACTTTAACAAATAAATCTCCCTCTTCAATTCCAACACCATAAACCACCACCTTACACACTTCTAAACCACCTCAAAAAAACTTCCATACAATCCTTTTCAAACAAATTTCTCCCTAAAACACACTCTTTAAAAACTACCTTCTATCTCAATTCCACAATTTTCAATAATATCCAAACTCTACCCATTAAATTCCTAAAAATTTACAAACCTAACATTTAACTTCAACATTCTCTTTTACAATCTCTTTCAAAAATAATTCTCATATAATTTCTTCAAAAACATTTCCCAATTAAACAATTTTAAAAATTAAAATCACCCAACTCCCTTATCCCATTCATTCTAATAAAAAAATAAACCCCACATCCCACATCCCCCCAACACACCCCCTAATAATAACATAAAAACAATCCCCAATCCCTATAACCCACTATCTTTTCCCCTACTATAAAATCCCAACAAAATACTCAATTCAACAAAAAACAAAATTCTATCCATAAAACCCACCTTTTAAATCACACAAATCCCATAAACTAAACACAAAATTACATCAAATCCATCCCCAATAAATACATTCAAATATTACATAATCAAAATCCAAATACAACCCCACCCACATAAAAAATAAAATAATCAAACCTATATAAACTTAACAAAAAATATAAACCAATTTAATATAAACACAAAAAAAAACCCAAACACAAAACAAACTCCCAAACATTATTTACACAACTAATAACAACAATTACCCATATCAAACCTATATACAAAAAAACCCTAATATACAAAAATACCCTAAAAAAACACCCAAAACAATTCACTTTCCCAATTAAACCAAATTCATATACAACAAAAATTAAAATTAACAAATAAATTTAAAATAACAAACAACATCACACTTAAAAAACTAAATTAAAATACTAAAAATCCACACAATCAAAAACAAATAAATTCAATATAATAAAAAAATTTACAACACATTCATCCAAACTTCCTTACCATCATTATAACTACAAAAATCAAAACAATAAAACAAACACTCACAACAACCCCTAATTTCCACCCAACTCACCCCAATATATATTCTATTCAACCAAAAAAAACTACTCACTATCTCACCCCTAAACCAATCTACCATACCAAAACCCTTCCCCAATATAACTACATCATATTCCATAATTAACACAACCTATAATCCATAATTACACCCTTACACTCTATATTAAATTCTCATTACTTTACAACATAATTCTCCCTCCTATCTCCATTATTATAAACATTAACCCCATCCCTCAAACCATAAACCACACCCACACCACATCCCTAACTAACATCCCACTATATACTTTACCTTATACCAACATCCATATATCAATTAACCTACTATTATATACCTTCCACTCATTTACTTCAAATCCTAATACTTTCCACTATATTAATCTATCAATATCTTTTCAAAACTCTCCCTACTTAATCTTTCTTTTAAAACCCATTTTATTCATTCTTAAATAATACCTCATTACATAATCATAAAAACATTCCATTTTATCATACATTCCTTCTTCCCTTCCCCAATAACACTCAATAACCTCCATAACCATATACATTTAATCATCTATAATATTATTTATCATACATTCCCTCCAACCATTTCTATACGATAACTAAACTCCCCCAATCACAACTCTACAAAAACTTTCTCACAAAACCCTCCAATCTCCAAATTTCCCACCCCACATTACAACTTCTCTTTACTTACATTCCATCTCATCTACACACCAAAACACTCACAATATTCAACCCTCTCTTATCCCCCCTCATTTAAAATCCTAACTTTTACATTCCATCCATTTCTCTCCAAAAAAACCAATCTATTAAAAATACTATACATATAATAATACTCTCTTTTTTATCCCATTACCCCTTATAACAAAAAATTTCAAATAATCCTCATCATAATCACCCCCAAAAAAACATCCCAACACCAACAACTAAACAAAATTAAATATAACATCAAAAACACACATAATAATAATATCTCTCTAATCCACCCTAAACCCAATTCTCATAACAAACTATTCCCCCCATATATAAACCCACAACCATTCTACCCACCCCCTAATTTCCATCTAAAAAAACAAAATATATTCCCAAAAAAACCCCCACCTCCAATTTTCCTCTTATCTAAACTAAATCCACTTTCATACACAACATAACACCTTAACAAACCACTAATTTAAAATCATCAACAAAATCTTCCCAAAAAACATTAATCCCTAAATTCATTTATTACAAACTACTTTCAAAAACTATATATATAATATCAAATATCTCCATATAATCCACAAATTATCCCCATTTTTAAAATCCCTCTAATTAACTCATTTCTCACATAATAAAATCATCATCAACCTAAAATTATAAACCTCCCCTCCTTATCAATCTAACATCCCAATATCATCCTTTAAATCCTTCTCTAATCACCCCTAATTTAAAAAAAATAAAAATTACTTCATCATTACATACACCCTCCAACCCACATCACAATCCTCTAAACAAATCACAAAACCCCATCATTTATCCCTTATTAATATTATATAACTCCATTAAAATCATACTTAAACTCATTCCCTTTTCATTCTTATTAATATAACATCCAATAAAATTCCTACAACATCTCAAACATAACAACAAACCTATTCTTAATAAATCTTTTTTCTACTATATAAACACTTTTTCTAACCGTACTAAACATACTCTATAACATAATCTACTACCTCAATTAAACTAAACAAATCCAAATACATCATACTTACTTATATCATCAAAAACCCTAAAATAAAAAATATTACACACCATTACAATTTCCAAAATACATCTCCCCAATTATTCCAATTTACCATATCAAAATTATCTTCTCTACTTCAATTCTAATACAAAACACCAACATAATACAACACCAAAATTATAAATTAATAACACTACCCATAAAAAAACCCCTAATTTTACACACATAAAACATTACCTACACAAACCACTACAACCCATAATCAATAAAACTAAACAAATCACCCCCACAAATCTTATTCCACAACAATCCAAATAAAAAAACAACCAAATAAACTTATACCAAAAATTCCAATCTTTATACACAATCCTCTAATCAACACCTAATTAAACAATATTACACCCTACATGTCACTCTATCCATATTACATACACTTTCCAATTCATTCACCAAACATACCCCCTCCCCTTCCACCACCTCTCTTCTAACACTCAATTAAATTGTCACAAATCTCCATATGATTCAAACTATAACAATTATGTTATCTAATATAGAAACAGTGAAAATATGTGTCCTTAAGAAGGACTTAGATCTACACACAATAAAATGATTCTATCTATGAAATTATTACTAATGGCAACTTCACAATATTTATACCAAAATAAAATTATAATCATACACCATTTTATTATCGAACCAAAAAAATCATTTATCTTCTTACCCTACATATCCAATCCAACAACTTATCACCAATATCATATCATCCTAACTAAAAATTCCCATCTTCACAAATTACATTCTACAATCATAAAAACAAATAAAAACCTCAACCAAACTTTACTACCCCATCTCTTAAATATTCTTAATCCCCACCCACCAACCCTTAACACAATCCACCTTAATCCTTCTAAAATATAAAATTCCATCCCCCTACCCCAACCACTAACCACTCCCCATTTCCAATCCTTTTATATCATCCAAACCTTCCAACACCAACCCTAAAATAACATCATAATCCAAAAAAAATTTAATATCCAAACAATTCTACTCCCAAATATACTTCTCACAATTTATTATCTTTAACTAAATAACCAAACCTCCCCAACAAAAACAATCATTTAATAATCCATATAACCCAATAACCAACCATAATCCTACCCCATAAATATAAAAAAAATAACACTAAAAACAAATACCTCTCCCCTTTCCTCTACATAAACTATAAGATATACATTATAATCACATTCTTCCTTCCCCACATCTTACTCTCTAATAACAATATTACCCAACCCAATCACCAATTCCATCCCCACATTACCCTAATCAAACTCCACACCATAAACAACAACATACTCCATCACCAAAAATCCAATATCTTCCAACATCCCTACCACTTCTCTTAACCTAAATAAACCTAACCTTCCACAAACTTAAACATACTCCTCCCAAATAACACCTCATACTCTTCATAATAAAATCAACTTATTTAAACCCAACCAAAATTTCTTCAAAACAATCATAATCATACAAACCCCACAAACAACAATATAATCCCCTAAAAAAACAACACCCACCTACAAATACACAAAATTTTCATATAACTAACAAAACAAACAAAAAATAATTACAAATAATAACCTTAACATAACACTATCTCTAATACCCCTATCCTAAAAATACCTCAAACAAATCCAACCCTCACAATACATATTATAACCCATAAACTCCCACAACTACAAATCACAACTATAACTAACTAAGTCTTTCCAAACACTCCTATCATTCAACTAAAACCTTACAAACATCCCATTTTCTTTAACACCAAACAAAACCTATCTCACACTTCACTCACAATCTCCCAACCAAAACACCCTTTAACCTAACATTACAACTAAACTTCACAAAATCAAAAATAAACTATTCAATACATTAAAAAATTACATCACAACTCCTACATCATACCTCATTTTACAACATCACAACCAAAACTTCTATTTATAATAATTTCATTATCAAATAACAAAACAAAACTCTTCTAATCCAAAAATTTAACTCCCTCCCAAAACCTAATTCTAAAACCCAAAATAACATTCCTTAAAATTCCACTATTTCCCCTAAAAACAATAAAATAAAAAAACACTCCAAAACTCTAAACCACTACAATACCATTTTCCAAAAATAAACACAAAAAACAAAACACACTAACCCCACACAAAATTTAAAATAAATAAAACACTAATCATAAAATAACATAAATAACAAAACAAAAAAACCCAACAAAAAAAACACTAAACTATCAAACATAATAACAAAAAACAATCAAAAACCAATAATACACACCCAATGTAAAAAATTAAAACAAATAAAAACACAACTTAAATACAACACTATTTACTTATTAAGAAAAACACAAACAAATAATAAAACGAACATCCTCAATCACCAATACATACCACTTAACTTTACCAACTCTAAAAACCAAATCCAACAACACAATATAAAAATATTAAATCCAACCAAAATATTCACCCCCTTCCAAAACAAATCAATTACCACAATCTTATACATAAAATAAAATCTTACACTATAACAACAAATTACACTCCTTTAAACAATTATCTATAACTTCCAATTTACCTTTACCATACTATAACAATCCCCAATAAATAACATATTACCCATCCACCTAAACCAATCATATTCAATAACCATACTACAACCACCAAAACAAATTACAAAAAATATTCTTTACCAAAACATTAATAAACAAATTTTTAACTTCTCACAACTATCAACAAATAAAAATAACATACACAAAACACCATCAACATAACCAAATAAAAAAACCTCTATAATTACTCCTTCAAAACATCTCCTCCAAAATTAAAAATAAAAACCCACTCAGACCATATAACCTCTATATACATACCATAACTACACACATACACAAAAAAACTCACAACACAAACTACAACCAAAATAATTACTCACATTCAATTAATATCCCAAACATCAAAAATAAAAACAAAAAACAATCAAAAAACACACATACCACCACACATAAAACAACCAACTAAACAAACACAAATATAAAATTATACTAACACCTCCTAAATAAAACAAACACCAAATACAAAATAACTTACAAAAAATCTATTACAACTACCTCCTTAATAAATCCTTCAAAATTATACTCAAAATACTTCACCAACCTAAAAACTATAATACAATAACACATTAAAAACTACCCTCATTACAATAATTCCTAAAAATATTCCAAACACCTTTAACAAACTACAAAAAAATCTTATAAACAATAACCCTCCCTAATAAAAACCCCCCCTCCTCCAAAATTTATACTCACAATACATTCTTAACAACCCTAAAAAATAATATATAAAAACCCCCATCTATAACCTCACCCCCTATTACCAATATTCCTCCAAAAAATCTCCAAACCACCTTTTAACACACTAAAAACTCCTATTACAACTACACCTCCCAAAAAACCCTCCTCCTCCAAAATATACTCAAAAACACATCTTAACCAAACTAAAAATATATAATTAACTAACCCCCTTTAAAACCCCCTACCCCTATAACAATAATTCTCCAAAAAAAACAACATCCCAAACAACCCTTTAACACCCTACAAAAATCTATACAACTACCCCTCCCAAAACCTCCTCCTCCCAAATACTAAACAAACACATCCTTAACCCAACCTATAAATATCAATACTCAACTAAACAACAAATATAAAAAAATTCCCTAACACAAATACTCAAAATATTCTTCCTAAAAAACCATTTAACCACTAATAATATTACAAATTCTCACAAAATTATATACAAACAAACCTCAAAACACCCTCTAATAAAAAAACTCCCACCCTAACTCAATACTCTTTTTTTCTATACATCTCCTTTCTATTACACTAAATTTATATTTCGTACTATACTCCTTTTACTACTCTATTTTACACTTATCTCCTTCCATTTATACAAACTTTTTATAATAACTCCACCATTAAATCAATTAATCCACTTTAACAACTCAATCATACACATGCCATTCATATATTAATTCCTTCTCCAACTAATTCCATTATTATTTACCTTTTACAATACCTAATAACCACTTAAACTCTCTCAACATATAAATTTTAACCTCTCCACAACTTTTCATCCAAATCTTCTTTCTACTCTACAATTTCTCTAACATTTCCCAAACATAAATTCATAAGTTTAATACACTAATATTCTATTTTCCATTTTCTTACATTAATTATTTTTCCCTCAATCACCCCTCCTTTGATCTTATATATCTATTAACCCCCACTCATATTAATACTTCTTAATTTTCTTTTTATCCTCCCTTCAAAAATAACTTATCCTTCTTTGACATCAATTCTACTTCTTTCTACTCATAAATTTTACCCCCCTTAATATTACTCCATACTCTTTCTTTTTACTCTCTTATTTTTTCAACTAACTATTTTCTAATCTTACCCACTAACAATTCAAATCTTCTTCTTACAATGTATCTACTACAATTTTTCTACATTGAATCTTTTTCCAGTATTCAATATATGAAATTTCATTACAATACATTCCAAACACCTATGCTTTTATAACATATTTTCTTATTTTTACATTTCCACTCAGCACCAATTCCTTCTTCTTATGATCATCCATAAATGAGAAGGTACTTTCCCCACTTTGTATTACATAAGTGAGCTTAATTAAATCACTTCAGTTATAAATATTTCAACTTTAATTCGCCAGCTTCATCAAAAGTAGAATTAATAGAAAGAGATACCGAAATTGCGTACCAACATTTATTTTATTATTTATATATTACTTATTTTTTACAAATCCTTCCACAAACACCATAGGAAATCTTACTAGTATCTATTCATTTCTATATCTCTTTATTAACCTTACAAAACAAAACCCCATCCCGTACTCTAAACAAATCTCCTCCCCTCATTTCTAAATCTAACACCTAATTAACCTTACTCTTATCTTCTAATCTATACAACTTAATTTCTCCATTACAAACTTAATTTATACATATAAATCCTTTCCCCCAATTCCTTCTCTTTTCTCTCTAACAACTATACCCATTTAATCCATACAAAACCACAACTACCCTACATCACCCAAACAATATACTTTACTTTATTCTCTAACACCATTAATAATTATTCCTTCATTCTTATACATACATTCCTTCCATCATATAAATAAAACTCTCCATCCATTCCATTAATCTTCTCATTTTACATTATATCTTATCTTTTCTTTATAATTTCATTTCTATTACCCAATACTATCCCTTAAATCCTAAACCTCTAATCTCAAAATCCATTCTTCCCATATATAAACAAACCTTTCCCCAATATAATTTTCTCATTTACACCCATATCACATCTAATAAACTAAATTCCAACATATCTTAATTCTCATAAATCCCCTATTCACTTAACCTCAAAAAATATAAATCTTCCTTCTACACATATAAACAAATATTACTATATTATAATTATCCATTAAATATCTTAATCTAGTAATTCTTAACAATACTATATTCATTTCATCACACCTAAAAACAACTAACATAAATTCTCCTCATATCCCCAATACATTTATTTTCCATCTTATTTCCATCAAATTTACATCTACTTATTTCATCATTCTTCTTCTTCTTATTCAATTCTCCTCATCTTAATATAACTTATATTAAAAACCTTATACATCTATTATTTTTCATATCTTCTTACTATTATTAATATTCCTCCTATATCATCTCAATATTTTCCGAAAACCTATTTTTAATTATTCTTATATTATACCAATATTCTATTTCTTCATTTCAAATCATTACTATCCTCCACTACATTCATTAACTTAACCCCAAATAAAAATTCATTCCTACACCATTTCCATTCTCAAAAACTATATTCTTTCTTCCCCCCCCACACAAAACTTTCCACATATACCCTAATTTCTATACATATTTCACTAAAAATCTTATATCTTTTTTAAACTTACCTAACACATTCTTATCATCTTTCTTAATTTACACCATTTAACAACCCTACTATCTCTTTCCCTACCTTTCTCTCTTCATTCCTACAATCCCCCCTTTTATTACAATTCCTCAATATACTTCATATTCAAATTTCTCCATCTATATCCTCCAATTCTAAAATTATTTCTATAATTTACTATATTAACTCTATTATACCTATTTTTTTTCCACAACCCTTCTCCCTAATATTTCCAATATTCTCAATTAAATAACTCATCCATTATATTCACTCCTTCAAACCATAACTTTCTTACTAAACCACTCAATCTACCCCCCCAAATATCCATCTAATTTTAACATCAACTCACAAATATTCCTCACATCATCCTCCAAAATAAAATAAAAACCTTTCATTACCATCCACAATACAATATCCAACATCAAATCATCATATATACTATTATATATCACCATATAATATCCATAATCACATTTATACATAATATATTTAAATCAATACAATTATCAACAATCACACATATCAATATACAAAAATACATATATAAATATACACTAAAATACTCAAACAAATAACATAATCAAATATATATATTATATAATCACCCATAAAATCATAATCAATATAATATATTATATTATAATATACATACCAAATTTACAAAAAATCACTCATAAAATATCATAATCAACATATATATATTATATATACCACATACAATATCACACATCAAAAAATCATAATATTATAATATATCACCATATTACATATCCTTATTTCAATAAAAATCACTCCATAATATCATAATCAATAATGTCATATATATTTATATTATAACCCCAATAAATATCATAATCAATATCTATAATAATTTATACCAATACAATAGATAATACATATATCATAATATCATTATCACCCAATACCAATATCCCTAATACATATATTATATTTATACTCATATAAATATTCAATCACACACATTAAAATAATCCATAAATAACATAATCCACATCATATCAAATTATATTATCCACCCCAATACAATATCATAAATTTTTTTCTAATATCAATATCCTTAACCTTATAAAATCAATTATACCCAATAAATATCCCAATATTACAATAAAAATCCCAATACATATCCATAATTCCACATTCTATTCATATATTACACCAATAATATAATCCATCTACTATAAAAAACTATTATATCCTATCAAAACTTTAAAAACCTAAACATTCCCTCAAAATAAAACTATCTTTCCAAACATAACCTATAAACTCTCTTTTTCTACACATTATAACACACCCCCCATATCCTCCTAAAATAAAAAATCAATCCTAACTAATACTAATCTATTCCATATTAAAACATCAACATCTACCAATTTTTCCCACAAAATATTCCCAACTTCTCCTACTTTTCACCACCAAAATCTCCAATCCAAACAAAACCAACAATACAACAAACTTTATAACAATCTTCTTCAACCCACCAACCATATACCCCCCTACCTAATTCCCCACATATCACCCCCATTACTCTTTATCTTTCATACTTCTCATCTTAAATCTCAACTTCCCTCTACATTAATTTTTTCTTAAATTCTCTTAATCCTAATTAATACAATCTATACAAATATTTCCATTTACCTCTACCTTACTATTTAAATCAAATTCTCTCTTTCTCAATAATCCATCCTATTTCCTATTAACTCTCTATAAATATTAATCTTTTCCTTATATAATATTACACAATCTTCTCCGTTTTATATAAACCCCCACCCCCTCCAACCCCATCATCCCCCATCTCAACTACTTATACTACTAACATCCAAAATATATAAAAATAAACCTCCCAAAAAAACAAAACCCCTTATAAAACCAAAAACCAAAAACACAAAATAACTCCCCATACATACCTACCACAATAACCAAACCTCACATATAACCCACCCAAATCAACTTTTCACCCAAAACCAAACCACCTAAATACTCCATATTACTATTCATATTTCCTTCATTATACCTTAACTAATTTCTTCAACTATCTTAAAACCTTTTCCTTTTATTCAAACAAAATATAAATTTACACCTTATCCATTATCAATAATCTTATTCTCATCTATTACTACCTTCATAATTCTACTTTCTATTTTCTTTATTACCATCTTTTCTTATATAACCCTTTTCCCTTAATAACTTCTATCATTTCTCCTCTCAAAACCATCTTACAATCACATTTCCTTATCTTCCTTCCTTTTAACCTTTAATTAACCAACATTTAACATATAAAAACCCCAATCTCTTTTTTTTTTACTTCTTTTCATCTATCTCTATTTTATCTTCTTTTATATTTCTTAACTTTTCTTTTCTCATCTCTTTTTTATATTTCTTTATTCTTATTTCTTTATCTTTTAATTTTCCATAACTACCTTAAAAAGAATTATTCTTACAACTCTTTATCAACTTATAAAACTTACATCAAAACTTCTCAACCACCCTTCAATTAAACACCCTCAACAACCTCAAAAATTTTCCACTATTCTTCTATTCTCTTTCTTTCCCAAAATTCTCTCCTTTTAAAACCCTTTTCGTGAGCTTTTTCACAATCCTCAATTTCTCATTATTTATTTCTAATTCTAAACTAATTAACCATTACCCTTCAAACTTTTTCCCTCTTTCCATAACTCTTTTCAAAATCACAAATTCTTTCCTTAATAATTTTACTTAATCTATTAAAAAATACTATTTAACAATTTCCCTTCCTATCTTTCAATCTTAATATATCTCACCTATATTCACTTCAACCTCTTTCATTCTTCTTCTTTCTCTTTCTCTACTTTTTTTCTTTTCCTACCCAACCCCCTTTATTTACCTCCAATCATATTAATACTCCCAATCTTTAATTCTTTAACTCCACAATTTTCTCCCCCCATCTACTATATCATCAATCAATCAAACATTTAACTATTTTTCCATTACATCCTCCTTCCTATCCCAACATCCTTTCTCTCATATTCTCTCCAATATCTCCATCTTCTCTCATATATTTCCCCTATCCATCTTCTATATCACCCTCCCCTTTTTTCCCTCTATTATTTTTTACTCCTTTCTATTTTCTTTCTTTATATCCAAATCCCACAATACCAATCTCACTTATAATCTTTCTTCATTCCTTACTTATTATCCACATCATTTCATTCCAATTTAACTTCTTTTATCTCTATTTTTTATCATTTAACAATTTCTATCTTCATCTACCATAAAAAACTATCCTACCCCTCTTCTAAAAAATTCTCACACTTTTTCATAATCACCCTCTCCTAAGGGTACCAAGGGGCAAAATGACAATTGGGGAGGGGGCAGGAGAAATAGCAGCCCACTGAAAAAAATTCCCGCCAGGTGGCAAAATGCGAGTGGAGTTACGGCGCAGCCACCCCCAGCAGGGGTCAGACAGTGGAAAAAATGACTTTTGGGAAAGTGGCAAAACAGGAGTGGGCAAGTGCCACAATACACAGTGGGAGGGACGGCACCCACAGCAGAGCTAGGTCAACAGGGCACAATAAAATTTGGGGAGGGCAAAACAAAGAGAGGCAAAGTGGAAATGACAATGTGGGGGGCAGGGGAGCAACAGCAGCACATGAGGCAGCAAGTGGCACAAGACAAGGGGTGTGGTCACGGCAGAAAACCCCACCCAATGGGTAGACATGGCACAATACATTCGGAGGTGGAAAAAAGGATTTAGGCCACAGGTGGCACATTGACAAGGGTGGAGGGACGCAGCAGGCACAGCACAGCATGAGGTCAGAAGTGGCACAATTGACGGGAGTGGGGAGGCGGGGGGCAGCAGCCACAGCAGCAAAGGTCAGACAGTGCAACATAGACTTTCTGGAGTGCAAAAAACAGGAGTAGGCCACAGGTGCAAATGACACAGTGTGGGGGGAAACGGCAGCAGCACAACAGCAGCATGAGGTCAGACAGTGGCACAATGACAAGTGTGTAGGTCAAGGCAGCAGCCACAGCAGCAGTATGAGGTCAGGACAGTGGAACAATTAAATTTCTGGAAGGTGGCAAAAACAGGAGTAGGCCACAGAGTGGCACAATGACAAGAGTGGGGGTGACGGCAGGAGCAGCAGATGAGGTCAGAGAGTGGCCAATGACAAATGTGGGGTGACCGCAGCAGCAACAATAGCGGGCAGCAGCATGAGGTCAGAAGTGGCACAATGACACAGTGTGGAGGTCACGCACCGCAACAGCAGCAGCAGCATGAGGTCTAGATTTGGCACAATGACAGAGTGTGGAGGTGGGTGGCAATACCATTCCCTGGTAAAGATGTTGGTAGGAGATGGAGAAACTTGGGCAGGAGATGTTGGCATCAGGCGGGTGGCGGCATCAGAATATGGCTGAAGAGGTAGTTTGAACCCAGACTCATTTCTCAAATTTTGGTGAGGTTAAATGGCTGATGTATCTGAGCTAGGCTTTGGTGGGAAATCCTGGCCGATCCACGCCTGATTCATCTTGACAAAGGTAAATCGTTTCCACATTTCCCGTGGACATGCGGGGTTCTCCTTGGGGTAACGTTGGCCCCCGCCACACTGAACACCCGCTCTATATGCCACACTACTGGCCGTGCAGTGACAGCTTCTCCACTGCATACTCAGCAAGTTGCGGCCACACCATCCAGCTTGGCTGCCCATAGTCCAGCGGATCTTCTAACTGGGGTGCAGAGTGCTGTCCAAGTAGGCCCACCACCTGTTGTTCAGGAACTGCTCCAGTCTTGCTTCTGCTGGCGACTGGCCCTCCTCACTAGGCGGGTGAAGGAAGCTGCTCATCAGTGACTTCAGACTTAGGTGCTGCTGATGGAGCTGGTACTGCTCCTACCCCCCCACCCTCCCTCAGCAGCCGTGGCAGTAGTATGTGAGCGCTGAAGAACACCCCGGTCAGACCTGTCAGAGGAGGGACAACGCCGCACATAGGCAGCTGCCCAACTTACTAAGGAGGATTTCCTAGAGTATTTGAGTTATTCTCCCTCCTCAGCAGGGCTGGAAAAATTGCTTCCCATTTTATGGACCGTAGCCGAGGATCTAATAGGGTGAGAGCCAGAAGTCATCCTCTTCCGGATGGTGACTATTCGGCTGTCACTAGCCAGGCAAATCAGCATGCTGCGGGCCAACTAGCACAAGTGACTCCGAAGGGCTCCTATGCCTCCATCTCCACTGTATACCTTGTCCCCTTGCGGGTCATCTCCTCTTCTTCACTCATCTCCATCTACCTTCCTCCCTGCTGCCTCCTGCTGCCTCCTTCCTCTCTTGACACCGGGTAGAAAATCAACTCCTTTCCACCAGAACAATGCTGTCTGCTCCAATGTCTCCTCCTCCTCCTCCAGTTCATCCCCACCGGACTCATGTGGCCGCGAGATGTATTCTCACATCACCATTCCCCTGCCCAGACAGAATTTTTCAAAGCATTTTTCCAGGACATGAAGCAGTGGAATGATGGTTATCATCCCGATAGTCCCCTGGGACTGACAAAAATGTGGCTCCTCAAAGGCCTCAGCAAACGGCAGGTGTCACGCATGAGCCTTGCCACCTGTGCTGCTAACATCAAAGTTACACATGGGAAGTACTTCCTGTCCGCCTGATCACATCAAAAAAAATCGTATTAATGGGCCTTGATTCTCTGGTTCATGCTAGTCTGTCCAGACATGTGCAGAGCTGAATTCCAACAGGTGAAACATCACATATCAGAGTGGTGTTGGGGGAGGCTGTTCTTCTGCCGCTGCAACCTCAAGGAGGTGTTCCCTGGCTTTATAGGAATTGAATGAATGCATTTGCTACAGTTTCACTTGGCATTTTCAGAATCTTCTGAAGATTCGGGTGGAAGACTTCAGGAACCGTTTACAACTAGATTGAACAAGATGTGCCATGCAGGGCCATGGACCATTTCCCTCCATCGTATGGCAGCGCAGACACCATGTTCCTCCCCATTGTCCGTCACCATGTTTCCTGTATTTGTAGTTGGCGCGGAGAAAGCCACACATCGATTTTCTGCTGTATGACGTCGGAGAAGTTTCTTTCTTCTTATTCCTTTTCTCCCCTGTGTAGAACTGCGTGACACCCGCTGTGCCCCTACACATGTGGTATTATGAGCTGTACTTTTGTAGGCTGAGATATGGTTGATGTGGAGGATGAGGAGCGACATTGGCGCAGGAGCCGCAGTTTGACAATGTTGGAGGAGAGAAGCGGCGTCTCCTGTCCAAGTTGTTGGTGTCTGGTCCGGAAGCAACATTCACCCAGTGGGCCGTAAAGGACATGTACTGGCCCTGACCGTAGTTACAGCTCCAGACGTCCGTGCTGCCATGCACCTTGGAACAAACCGATAAGCTCAAGGACTGGCCCACCTTCTGTTCTACATATTTATGAAGTGCTGGTACTGCCTTTTTGGAAAATAAATTACGGCTTGGAACTCTCCATCTCGGCTCGGCACAAGCCATTAGTTCTCTGAACGGCGCAGAGTCCACCATTTGGAAAGGGAAGGAATGCAGTACCAAAAACTTGGACACGAGCACGGTCAGCTTCTGCATCTTAGGATGGTTGGACGCATACTGTAGTCTCTTTGCAATCGCCGCGTTGAACGACTGTTGGCGCCATGAGTAGCGAGGAGCAGGAGCATCTGGACAGGGAGATGATGGCAAAGAGAAACAGCTCCCTTCTGCAGAGGTGGTTGAGCCTTGACTGGTTGAAATGGCATGTGTGCCACTGTGCGCTGCTGCTGCTGTTGCTGCAGCGGCAGGATGGACCACCACCTCTGAGCGACGGTTCTCCCAGGCCACCGGATGGTGACGCTGCATGTGTTGACGCAGGGACGTGGTGCCAACGTTAGATCCCGGGCCACACTTCACTTTCTGCCCACAGATTCTACATATACCCATATTCGGCTCCTCCGGTGTCTTAGCAAAGATCTGCCACACCGCCAAGTATCTGATTTTACCGCCAACGCTCCACACTGAGTGTCTACTGCCGCCGCTGCCTCGCCGAGCCCCTGTGCCGCTACTTTCTTGAACCTGCGAAACGGGCTTTCTACCCCGTGGCCGCTTGGCTCCCGACCTCACACTGCTGCTACCCTGCTGACTCACGGCCACACAATCCACTTGCTGGCTGCGCCGCTGCCTGACGCGCAAGCTGACGCCCTCTTTTCCTGAGGATGATGAAGCCCTTGCTTCCCCCGGCTCCCAAGTGCGGTCGGCTACATCATCATCGATTTGTGTTTCATAGTCACTGCTGTCCTCATCACCGGTCTTGGTATGCAGAGGCTGACCCCTCACAACATGACCTCCCATGCCACTCTCCACATCTATAATTTGCCGCGTTCTGCAAGAAGTAGGGGATATTGGCCCCATTTCTTAGCTGCCAAGTAGCTGCTGACTGCCCTTCTCAAATTGTTCATCCTCGCTATATAGTGGCGCTGAGCCCAGGCCACATAGTAGTTCTCTGGCTGAGGGAACCGGATGGGACAGAGATGGATTGAGGACAGGTGAGGGCCGCTGACCCGCTCCTGGGCTATGCCAAATAAGGGTTGTGTCTGACGTTCCCACCGATTCTTGGCTGGGGTTGACAGATGTCATCTGGGAGGGATTGGATGACCGAGTCAACCGATCAAGAACCATTGTGTTGCTGACCAACACACGGCCGATATATAAAACCGGCAGTTGTGTCCTCACCGAGTGACCCCTGCTACGACGTCCCCTTGCTGTGCTGCTACCAGTGCATGCTCCAGGAATGTTTGTGCCACTGCCACTCGCAGGTGAAGAGCCTGCCACCTCTCTGTCTGACGTACTGTTTGTTCTAAAATGTACAGACTCTGTTTGATGAAGATATCTGTATATGATAAATACACACCCTGTATTTGACTCCAAATGAACCCACTAACAAGCTTGGGTAACCCTTGGATATAAATTGCGCTCCACAAATGACCAGGAAAAATTTACTTGTATGTGCCGTTTAAAAACACTGTATTTTACTGAATATAAAAGCACAAACAGGCTTAATTAACCTTTGGATATGAATTATGCTACAGGCAAAATTTCTTCTTTGACGGTGAAACAGAAAGTTTCTTTTACTAAGTACAACTGCAGAAAAATACTTAGTTAACTCTTGGATGTAAATTGCGCAAAAGAAATGTGCTGCCAAAAATTACCAGCTTTGTAGCGTGTTAAAATGGCGTGTATTTTACGTAACACAACAACAGAAAAACTTGTAATTAACCTTCGTATATGAATCATGCTACAGGCAAAATTTCTTCTTTGGCGGTGAAAAAGAACATTCTTTTACTAAGTACAACTGCAGAACAACGCTTAATTAACCCCTGCATCTAAATTGCACAAAATAAATGAGCAACCAAAAATTAAGTTGTATTTGGATTGTAAAAACACTGTTTCTTTAACTGAATACAACAGCAACAGGCTTAGATAACCCTTGGATATTCAATGTGCTCAAGAACTGAGCAGATAGCATTAAAATGTATATGCACTGAATTGGACGCACACTGGACTTCAGTTCCAATACCCACAAAATCAGAATTAGTAACGAAGAGAAGCAGTCTCTGAGACAAAGCTGTGACACCCCCAAAAAATCGCTGATAAAAGTGAGTTCTTTAGTATGAGATATCATAAGCAGCAGCAGCAGGAGCAGTTCCATACAACACACAGTGAGAGGAGGTAGGAAGAGCTGGCGCCCGGGCTTATATAGTGCGGTGACCACAGAATCCCCGGGTTTGATTGGCTTCATCTCTGCACTTCTGAGGCTATCCCTTTTTTTTCCCCCCAACCCTTCTTTGCCCCAGTAACCCTGTGCTCGCAGCCATTTTTCAATAAAAAAACACGTTTCGTTCCCCGCGAATCACCCCAAACTTCGACTTCGTTCAGAATCGAAGTTTTCCTGAAATTCTAAACGAATTCCACTTCATTACAATCAATTCGCCCATCTCTAATAGTGATCCATTCTGTACTGCAAGTGACATCACATTCCAAGGCAAAGGTGTCAAATAGTGTAGACACAAGCCATCAGAAGGTACTTGCATGACATTGGTCTGTGATTTAAATGTCTAGCTATAAGTATTGTACTGACCTCACTTGACAAAACGTGGACAACGACCTGAAGCGGCATTGATAAGGGAACCTCACACTGGTCCTCATCATGAGAGTAGGGTATGGAGGGGCCTAATGTGACGGACCTCTCTAGTCTTCATTTCAGGTACACTAACAACTTGGCATTGCACTGATAAGGTTGTAGAAGCAGTTGTTCAGCCATTTCTACAAAGTGTCCCAGGAACCGTTTTTCAACAGGACAATTCCAGGCCATACGTTGCTTGTACTATTATGAGTAGCTTTCATGGCCTAAATGAGCTACCATGACCTGCAACATCTCTGGATTTGTCTCCTGTCAAGCACATCTGGGACATTATTGGTAAGCAATTGCAAAGTGAGTTGCCAACAGCCAATAGTGATGATCTGCATTCAAGTGCATGTAGGTTGGTATAACATGTTCATTAATAACCTTACTGATAGCATGCTAAGCCATGTAGATGCATGTATTTTTGCATGTGGCACTCATACTAAATACTAAATAATTTGAAATTTTTGAATATTTTGCTTTTATTTATTATTTGCATATATTTTACATGTTTATCGGTCCTGTGATTTCAATAATTCCAAGACTTTATCTTCTTGTGGTTTCTTAATGTTGAAGAGTGTATATATCGAGCTGTCGCAAGTGGCACCGCAACCCGCACGCCAGGCTGTAGGCACACTCGTTCTCCGGTCCCTTAATCACCTCTCTGCGTTCCTGCTTCCCTGCACATCTCTGCTGGCCGACTCAGTGTGGTTTAAAGGGCCAGCGTCCAGGTAATTGGGTAATTGCCGGGTGCTGACCCTAAATATTCTGGCCTTTCCTTTCCTGCCTTGCTGGATCTATTTTGTGCCTATGCTGATAGAGAAAGCGTTCTTCAGTGTGTCCTGTCATTACCATGTACCAGACCCCTTGGCTCTGACCTCATTTTGCCTGCTACCTGCCTTGACCTCATTTCCTGTCCCCGACTACGAGATTGCCCGCTGGTTCTGTGCCAGGCTGCACCCCAGCTGCCACCGGAAGAAAGTCGTGTCAGGCGTAGCGCCGCAGCAAGTCCAACCTGCCTTGCGGCAGGCTCTGGTGATTGCCAGGACCTGTTTAGACTTTGCTCCATAACATTGCTTATACTACCGCTTTCGGTGGTCTAGAGGAGCCACGCCTCAAGCCTGCTGTTACACCAGCTAGTTTACCATTATGCTTTTAAGGCTGTCAAGAAATAGGCATTCAATTACACATTTGGTGGACATGCTGTCAAAAGATTTTGGATACAGATAACTCAGATAACTTGATTGGCATACAGTTTGTGTGTAAGATTTCTTCTATCATTTCTTCTAGCTGTTCATCTTTCTCAACTCAAAAATTAAGTTCATAAGCTTGTTCTGTAAATGTCCTTGGCTACACAATCTCATATAGTCTCCTGATGGAAGTCACCTACTCTCACTTTGTCAGAGATCATAAACAGGGTCTGAAGTATAATGTTACCTAAATAAAACAATCATGATATTAGGACAGCATGTTAGCATTGTCTGCCTTTTGGCAGCCTTGGTCTGATTACTTGAATCTTCCAGGTATTCAAAAAGCCGTTCTTAAAATTTGACTTCCTTTTCAGCTTTAACAGTCATCTTCATATTTCAGTTCATAGTGGATATATGAAAGCTTCTGAATTGTGAGTCTGTGTACACCTCTGATGACCTTTTTTAAATTTGATTTTAATGAGTCCTCCTTTACTCCTTTTTAATTTCTACTCTTCTTTTGATGTATAAAACTGCCCCCGTGTGGAGAATGTGCTATTTTGTATCAACCCTGATTACTAATATTAAAATCTTTAGAAATACTAACTGAAATAATTGAAAATAAAATGGTTCTAAAATTCTTTAATTTAATCTAGTTATATTATCAATATATAATCTGCAGGAATAAGCAATGGTGAACTAGCTCAGAAGAGCAAACACACGTAGTTAATGCCCTTATTGTGATGAGAGAAAAAAGTGAAGCATCTTATTCTGAGCAATTGCATTTTAAATACAGCAAGATATTAAGGATCCCTGCTGCTGTTCTTGTCAAAGGATGTTCTTGGTGATTCTGCCTGCTCTCTCGAGACCCATTTAAATGCATGGATGGGGAGAGTCTCACTTAGTCCTATGAACTTGTAATAGTCACTGAGTTCTGGTGGAAATCTCTAGAGTGCTATTTGCAGTACAGTCATCTATGAATGAAGAATTGGCTGCCTTATAAATCCTAGAACAATCCCCTTCACACCGAAAAGTCATAGTCATTTAGATTTCTTTTTTATGGATTTAAGACAAGACTATACTCAGAGTCAACAATTCATGCTGCAAATGGCTGCACAAACTGCTCACAGAAAGTTAAAAAAAAGTCTTAATATCATATATGCCTAATTCACAGACAATGATAACTAGTGTAAAGGAAAATATGATAAGTCGTTCTAGAAGTTGATTCTAGCTTTCATATTTAAACAGTCCTAAAAAATGAAGGAACCAATCTCATTGATTGTTAAGGGCAAAACTTCCATTCTTCCTTTGCACTTGTTTTAATACATTTCCCCCTGTATCAGACCTACACGACTTGGTAGGAGGTGAGAACTAGAACTGCTTGGGAATGCCCCTGAATCACCTGGGAGCACCCCCAGACCACCTTGGAATGCCTCCCAATCACACTGAATCACCCATTTTGGGGCAGGACTTTTACAAGCCTCGCCTATTTTCAGTAAGGTTTGCAGGCCGCTAGATATCCTTTGGCGGTCTGTATGTTCTGCAGGCCTGCCTTATATCTGTTATTTTATTATTCATCTTTCTAGCTCTACTTGGCTTTCTATTTTGATTATCTGCAGGAGCTGAGTATTCTTTTCACTTTACCTAAATACAAGAATATACGGTCTCTTTCTCCTTCTCCCTCTGTTTTCTCTATGTTTTCCACTCTTGTGTAAATTGCTTCCATAGTTTCTCATTTGAGCTAAACCAATATCGTACCCTTTTTTCACTGAAAGGGGAAAGCCCAAATGACAGCCTACACTACCATGCACAAGTTTTAGGTATGTGTGGAAAGGATGCTGTAAAGAAAGAATGTTTTCAAAAATGGAACAATTAATAGTTTATTTTTATTAATTAACAAAATGCAAAGCAAGTGAACAAAAGAGAATCCAAAATCAAATCACAACTGAGAGTGACCACCCTTTGCCTTCAAAACAGCATCAGTTCTTCTAGGTGCACTTGCACAGTTTTAGAAGGAACTTGGCAAGAAGATTGTTCCAGACATCTTGGAGAACTAACCACAGATTTTCTATGGATGGAGGCTTGCTAAGATTCTATTCATGTAATCTTAGACAGACTCAATGATGTTGAGATCAGGGCTCTGTAGGGGCCACATCATCACTTCCATTTATCCTTTGTTCATTCACTTTGCATTTTTGTTAGCTTATAAAAATAAACACTTAAATCTTCTATTTTTAAAAGTATTTTTACCTTGAAGCATGTTTTCCACACCTGCCTAAAAATTTTGCACAGTACTGGGGTTTTGCCATCATATACATTGATGACATATCAACCGGACATACCATCAATGTCAGATAGGTGCAGGTCCCATCTCTGGGACTTGACCCTATCTCTAAAATGGACCCCCGAAATTGCTTGACTATTTTCAGAACTTCCACTGAAATGAATGAAGAGAGACCATGTTTGTGCAGTCATTTTTCCATTCTTAATTTTGGGGGCCCGTTCTGAAGGTAGCTGTGGGTTCCACACCTAACTGATACTAATGCCATATCCTATTAATCAATGTCTATGATGGCTAAACCCTTTTAAATAAGCCAACTAAAAGCTGGTCTAAAAAGTTAGACAAGTCTATAGATGAATGAGAATTTGTGCGTCCTCAGACTACCCAAGCTAAATTTTGCACAGGAACAGCAAATGTGCCCCAATAAATTCAAACATATATAAAAACATTTTACAAGAAAATGTTGGAGTATCCATTCATTACCTCAAGCAGTAGAGCAGTTGGGTAATGCAACAGGACAATGATCTGAAACACACAAGTAAACCAGCTACAGATAAGGACAGTCAGAGTCCTGTTCTTATACCTATCAGTAAACTATGGAATGATTTGAAGATGGAAGGTATCCTCGAAATATTGATAAACTGAAAATATGTGAAGCAGGAATAGTCTAAGATTTTTCCTTAATGTTGGACATTCTTATTTGCAGCTACAGGAATGCTTTGCTGCCAAATGGGGGTCTACAGATTATTAACCCCTTCCTGACATTGGACGTACTTTTATGTCCTAGCGGGAAGTGACTTCCTACAAATGGAGTACAGGTATGTCCTGGACATCATGTGGGCTCTCAAGCAGGGCCCACATGAGCACAACATGGGACAAGCTGTATGTTACCGCTGGCCCCATGCTTTGCAGCCCGTGGCTGGAGCTCACTCCGGCCGCCATTGATCAATCCCGGCCGCAAAGCGAAAGACAGAGGTGAGGTAGCTCCCTCTGTCTACATTGGCATCGTCATAATGTAATCGCGGCTGCCAATAGTTTTTCCAGCAGCCCGGAAGCCTAACAAAGTCTTAAGGGCTACCTGTGATATCACTATGACTGGCTGTGCCCTGTATTCATGGGTAGGCATAGTGATTGACAGTTTCCATGGAGAGCAGTACTGCTGCGTTCTGTTCTCCATTGTAACAGTAATCTAAAGATGACTAATACAAGTCCCCTATGGGGACAAGTAAAAAAAAAAAAAGTAAAACACCAGCACAAAAAATAAAATAACACCCGTGCACCGCCTTTTTCTACTTTACAAACTCCAATCGCCTCAAAAAAGATTAAAAATAAATAAAATACGCATTTTTGGTACTACCGCGTGCCTAACAACCTACCCTATAAATCTGTCAGGTTATTTAACCCACACAGTGAACGTTGTAAAAAAAAAAAAACTGTCACAGAATTGTGATTTTTATTCATCCTGCAGATATTAAATTAAATAAAAAAAGAAGTCATAGAAATGGCAAAGCGGTACCAATAAAAACAACAGTTCATCCCGCAAAAAAAAAGCTATTACACAGCTCTGTATACTGAAAGGTAAAAAAAAAGTTATAGCAATCAGAAAATAGTGATGCATAAATATTGTTTTGCACAATAAAAACACTTTTTTAAAAGCACTTCAACATCAAAAAGTATATCAATTGGGTATAACCATAATCATATTGACCCACAGAGTAAAACTAACTTGTCACATATACTTCAAGGTGAGGGCTGTTAAAAATAAAAAAACACTACTAGGATTGCAGTATTTTCTTCCAAAATGCTGATTTAAAAGCAATCAATAAGCCTTTTCCCCAAAAAAAATCAGTAAAATGTCAACATATCCTGTTATAATCAGCTCTATACATAGCTCTGTACACAGAAAAATAAAAAAGTTATGGCTCTCAGACTATGGTGTCGCAAAAACGTGTTTTCCTTTTCGAATAAAAGTGTTTTAATTGTGTAAAAGCAGTAAAACATAAAAAAATACAAGTTAGGTATCACTGTAATCCTATTGACCTGCTGAGAAAAGCTAGCATGTCATTTATACTGCACAGTGACCACTGTAAAAATAAAAATTAAAAACACTACAGGATTGCTATATTTTGTTCAAAAATGCCTCACAAAAACCTTGATAATGGTATCAATAAAAATGTCATCTCATCTCACAAAAATGAGCCCTTAATCAGCTCTATATACAGCAAAATAAAAACAGTTATGGTTTTCAGACTATGACCACATAAAAACACATTTTTTTTATAAACGTATTTCTACTGTGGAAAAATAATAAAACATAAAAAACATAAAAAACTATATAAAATGTATTCATATCATTGTAATTGTACTGACCCGCATAGTAAAGTTACATGTAAATGAAATCCCAAATTTAAACAAGAAAAAAATAAGCCCAAAAAAAGGGGGAAATGAATTTTTTATCCCCATTTTCAGGCCAATGCGGGAAACACCTAGCCCCAAATTTTAACAACCATTGCTAGATAAAATCCATGAGGGGTTTTTAAAATCCAAAATAGGGTGATTCGGGAAGGTTCCCCCTGCCTGGTAGTTTGGGGGCTTTGTAAATGTGACATTGCACCAACCAGAATCTGCCTTCCAAAAGCCAAATAGGGATCCCTCCCTTGTACTGCATGTTTTTGAAATGTTTTCAAAAATTCACCAAAAATTTTTTTTAAATTTTCTGTGAAACCCTGGGGCCCAAATGTATAAAACTGTCAGGCCCAAAACTCACTTTGTTGCCTAACAACCAATAAGAACTCTATTGAATTTTTCCAAGCACATACAAATTTTAAAGGGGGCGCTCTGAATGGTTCTGGGGCAATTTTTTCATACTTTTACCCCTAATGGGTTAATACATTTCCAAAAATGCTGTTTTGAATACTTTACAAGGTGTAGTTTCCTAGATGAAGACATTTATGAGAGTGTCCAACATACAGGCCCTTTAACCCCTTACCGCCGGAGCCAGTTTTGGCCTCCCTGACAGAGCCCCATTTTTAAAATCGTCTTGTCATTTTAGTGAGAATAATTTTTTTGACACTTAAAAACCCTTCCATGGATTCGAGAATTTTTTCCCTCGTGACACATTATATTTTAAGTAGTAAAAATTTTGGCCCAAAAAAAATGTTTGTTTATTTGGAAAAAAATTCAAAAATCATAAAAAATTTTTTTGAAAAATTTCCAAATTTTAAACTTAAAATTTTTTCTGCATGTAAGACAATAGTTTTTCCCACTAAAAAATAGTTTATAACGCATCTAAAATAGTTGCTGTATTTTGGCCTAATTTTTAAATGTTTTTTTTTTTTTTTTTAAAACGACATTAGGGGGCTTAGAAATTTAAAATTTTTAAATTTTAAAAAAATTTGCAAGAACAAAAATTTTTTAGGGACCATACAGTTCTAACGTGACTTTGATTGACCCGATGTTAGTACCCCCAAAATGACCTCTCTAAGAAACCCCCCCTTTAAAGTATTCAAACTGATTTAGGAAGTTTTTACCCTTAGGGTTTAAACAAATTAAAGAAAATGGAAGTGAATTTTTAAAAATTTTTACTTTTTTTTGAGATTTTAAATTTTTATGCTTTACACAAGAATCTTAAATGACAGGGAAATGCAATTTAAATATTATTCCCCAATTCCGCCTTTTCAGAGAATCCCATATGGGCCCAAAGGCATTATTTGGCTAAACCACAACCCCCAAAATAGGAGGAGCCCCACGGGACTCTGGGGGTCTCATTTTCATTACGTTTTTATTTAGGGGCCTTTCATTTTTGCGGACACCAAGGTGCTAAAAATTAAAAAACTCCCCTAAAAATCCCAAAAATTTGGGGAAACTACACCCCCTTAAAGGAATTACCGGGGTTTTGACATATCGACCCCACAGGGTGTCACAAAAATTTTTAGCGTTAGGCGTGAAAATTTAAAAAAACATTTTTTTTCCAATAATCGCAATTTTAGCTGAAAATTATAATTTTTACAAGGCACCCCCGGTAAAAAAAACCCCAAAACCTTTTTTACGCAATTTTTCCAAGTTCAGCAATACCCTAAAATTGGGTTAAACTGCTGTTGGGCCAGCAGGGCGTAAAGGGGGGGGTTTTTTACTTGGAGGGGAAGCAGATTGGTGGGGCCCCATCGCATTTACAAACCCCCCCCAAAATCCCGGTAAACCCCAAATCCCCCATTTTGGATTCAGCCCCCTCAAACTCATCTAGGGGTATTTTGCTTTTTGGGTGCACAGGGTTTCCAATTTTTGTTTTTTTTTGCATTGGGCTATGAAAATGAGGGTAAAACGCTGTTCGGCCTTTGTTTTTTGGGCTTCAATTTTTAAAACGCCCCCGTGCAGTATAAATGATAGGATATTTTACTATGGGGGTCGGTACTTTGCAATGTATAGATTTTATATATTTTTTTTTTTAGTTTTATTATTTTAAAACACAATAAAATAGCTAAAAAAAATTGCGTTTTTTATGTTGTCCTGTTTGATAGCCTAAAAGTTTTCAGTTTTCTGTTCGGGGCTGATTATGGGCTTGTTTTTTTTTGTGGGATGATTTTACTTTTTTTTAGACCATTATGGGGGGGGATAAAAAAACCGCTTTGAAACACTTTTTTTAAGTTTTTGTGAGGGGATTTTTTAACAAAATACAGCATTCCTGGTAGTGTTTTTTATTTTTTTTTTAACAGCGGTCACCATCATATAGCTGACTATTTGATTACCACAGGCGATACGATTTCAGCATACCCAATTTGTATATTTTTTTTATGTTATACTGCTTTTTCACAATAAAAACACTTTTATTCTAAAAGGAAAATACGTTTTTGCATTGCCATAGTCGGAGCCATAACTTTTTTTTTTTCGTGAGGAGCTGTTAGGGGGGGTTGTTTTTTGCGGATGGTTGACGTTTTTATTTGGGATCATTTTTTGGGGGGACCGACTTTTTGATCATTTTTAAAACCTTTTTTTTGGGAAGGGAGGGTGAAGAAAATATGCAATCCAGTAGTTTTTTTTTTTTATTTTTCACAGCACCACCGTGCAGTTCCTGACCCGTTGCTTTACTCTCAGGGTCGATACGATACGGCGTACCCTATTTAATAGTTTTTTTTTAATTTTTGGGAAGCACTTTAAAAAAAAAAAATAGTGTTTTTTTTTTTGTGTTAAATAAATTTATGCATCGCTGTTTTTGAACCCTAACTTTTTTTTTTTTCCGTATACAGAGACGTGTAAGAGTTTTTTTTTTTGCGGGGGGAAGACTTTTAATTGGTACAACTTTTGGGGTTTTTCATATTTTTGACGCTTTTTTTTTTCCCTTTAAGTGCGCAGGATGCACAAAAAACGCAAAATTTTGTGACTGTTTTTTGTTTTTGTTTTTTACGGCGTTCACCCAACGGGTTAATTAATGAAAATTTTTAGGGGGGATCGTTAGCACCGGGCGTACCAATATGGGTACTTTTTTATTTTTACTTTTTTGGGGGGGATTGGGGTTTTTAAAGGGGGAAAAAGGGCGGTGTAGTGTTTTAATTTTTTTTTTTGTTTGTTTGTTTTTTACTTTTTTTTTTTTTTTTTCACATTTTTTTTTAAATTTTTCCCCAGTGAGGATTTGTAACTGCAAATCCCCACTGGGGAAAAACAATCATTTGTTTTTGTTTTTAAGAGGCGATCTGTGCACGGTTACTGCTGTGCATAGGTCGCCATGGCAACTAGTGACACCATGCCCACAATTCATGTGGGGATGGTACGTACCAGATACCCCAGGCATTCAACAACCGGGGTTGGTAGGAGACGGGCGAGCGGCATCGTGCCGTCCTCCCCATCGTAGGCAGAGGGGGCTCATCCTCCTGCCTGCGGCATCATTACGCGGCCATGACAGGCTGCGGGAAGATGCGTTTTTTCACCCCCGGAGACTCCCCCCGGGGCCGGGGTATGGGGCATAAGCCAGGGTAATTTACCCCTGGTTCCCTGCCGGATCGCGCGGCTCGCCCCAAGCCCGCGCGATCGCCAGGGCGTTGCATTTCGTCCCATTTGCGGGAAGTCATTCCCGCTTGGGGGTATGCATACGCCCAAGTCGGGAAGGGGTTAAAGTCAGTCAGAACTGGACTGGCCCTAAAACCTATGTTTTAAAGTTTTCTTAAAGTCATTTCTTACCCCCCAAGTTTAAAAAAAAAAAAATGCAAAATATGATGCCAATCTACAGTAGACATATGGTATAAGCTAGTTCTAATTTTTTTGTGTGGAATAACTATCTGTCTTACATGCAGAATTTTTTGAACTTAGAAAATGGAAAATTTTTCCAAAATTTCACAATATTTTGATATTTTTCACAAATATGGATTGTATGGACAAAAATTTCTTACTAACTTAAAGGATAATATGTCACGATAAAACAATCTCTGAATCATATGGATAGGTAAAAGTATCAAAAAGCTATTATCACATAAAGTCACACATGTCAGATTTCATAATTGGAGCTCTGTTAGGAAGTCAAAACTGGCTGCGGCAGTAAGGGGTTAAAAACATTTTGGAAAATATTAAAAATTTAAAACACGACCCTTTTTTCAATTTATGATATAAAAACTATTAAAAACATTGACAGATAAAGAAGCTGTAGCTCTTAAAAGATGGGGATGAAAAATGAATACAGCAAAAATCGGTGTGTCTGGAACAGGTTAAAGTAAATTCATCATAAATAAACCTGTGGTGACTTCATTTGAGTTCATCGCATTCTCTCATCAAACTGAGTCTATACAATTTGTTTAAGCCTTGCAAAATGACAGTAATAAATAGATTTAGGAACTCTAAAAATCACCAGGGACCGAGCAGTTAAAGAGTTGCTTCAGTCCACTGCTTTGTTTCCCTATAATAGAAAGTCCTTTTGTTTGTACTTGTATGTAAGATATCCAATAATGACCAGCTTAATAAATGCTGTGTCTGTGATGAATGTGTCATGTCGACCAAATAGACAAATGGAGTGTTCTTGCAAGTCCCATGCCAATAGCCTGATTTACACAGCAATGCTGACCTCTTACTGTGCTCTGTCAGAAACCCTTGTTTTGCATTGTATTGCTAATTAATCATATGACAAACATGCTTTATGCCAATTATTATATTTATCTTACTAATACATAATATTTAATTATTAGCCTACCTATGAATTTTTCTTAACCAGATTTACTGGGATGATGCATTTACCGAAAGACCACTGAAGAATTATATGTACATTTATTGGACAGAAGAAATACTATGGGCCACATGTATGAAAACTGTCTAGGTCTAAAACAATCTTTGTTGCCCATAGCAACCAATCGGAGTGCCCCTTTCATTTTTCCAGAGCACTATTTGAAATGAGAGGGGCGCTCTGATTGGTTGCTATGGGCAACAACGACTGTTTTAGACCTAGACAGCTTTCATACATGTGGCCCATTATCTCCATTTGTTGTGTAATTAGATCATACAGTATCATGTAATCAGTATTAATGGTAATTTAATGGTCATCTTAATTGTTAAAAGTAACACAGTGGCCATCTGTTTACAGTAATATATAAACATAGAACAGATGTGATACATAATAGGAAAGATTTCTTAATACTGATACATTATATGAGCAATCAGACAGCTCCTCCTCCCTGTCCTGTATGTATCTATAGGTTGCACTTGAAAGGTCGAATTTGGTTTTATTTTTTTTCACTGACACCTTTCTAAGTTTTTGTTAAGTGTGCAACCCTTAAAGGGGATTTGCCAGGAGGTGCCTTATCTGCTAAGAAGCAAAAGTAAACAAAGCAGGCTGAGCTGAGAGAGAGAGAGAGCAGGTCAGAGCACAGAGCCATGCATGGACAACACCTTTCTCCACAGCCCCTTGAAAGCTCGTTCATGTTCCCTATCATCAGATAAAGCAGGGATTTACTCAAATAATCACACTACAACTAGTGGATTTTGTATACAAAAGACAACATATTTCTCCCCAGCCCCTTGAAAGCTCCTTCACACTCCCTCTCATCAGATAAGAAGTGTGCTCTGTGCAAGCCCGGCCAGTTCAGCTCCTGTCACTCTGCCTGGTCGTATCTAATGCAAGCTTTTAAGTAACTAAGGGCAGGTAAGGCAGCCTGTAGCTCTCTCAGGCTGCAATTTTTTTAATCACATATATTTAGAAAAGTGATTAAATACCCATTTTGGAGGATCCCATGTCAACATTACATCGTGGCAAAATCCCTTTAAGGTGAGGCTGAAACAACTACCATTTTTCCAACATTCATAGATACCAAAAAGGAAGTATAGGTGCTTCATAAATATGCCGTGTGACCTGAAGGTCTTGCTTTTCAATATATTTCTACTAAACAACTGGCAAAAAAATACATTGATAATCTGCACCATTTTGTTACATTATCCATGATACCTAGTGTTAAAAACATAAAAAGTCCTTGTAGTGAGACAACCCCTTTAAGTTTTATATTGTATATTATACATATTCCCTTGTTGAGATGGTATATTGTTGATTTTGTTATGAGACTCTTTGGTGGTGATATATTTTATCAGCACCAAGTTGCAAAATCATAGACTCTTAATCTATGTTACTCTTGATTCTCTGATTTGAATGTTTCACATGATAATATATGAATCTACTGTTTTTGTTATGGTAAAGACTATATTTACATCTCATTTTCTTGTATATTTACTGCCAATATATGTATATTTTCTTCAAACAACTGTTGAGCAGATCTTTTCTTTTGTATGTTTTTTTTATACACTTACAGCATTCTTTTTTAATAAAGTGTTAAATAAGGAAAAAAATCTCATTGCTGATTTCCAGTTGCCTATGGTACTTGCTAACAAGAGGTGGGTGGATAAGGTATGTAAACTCAATAGCTTATTTTTACAGACTGTAAATGGTCATGTGTGCCATTACTATGTCTGTCTGCAACTATCATAACTTGTTACTAGCCAGCTCCACTGCAATCTATCATGAATACAGCCACAAATGCAGCTTTATATCTACTACCTTGTTTTTTTTCTATAGGTAATGACCTGAACATTGTACAAATGAGCAATTTCTTCCTTACAGATTGCAAGCTTTAATGAGCAGGGCGCTCACTGCTATTGTTTGAATCCATGGGTGTAACTATAGCCCTAGCAGTCATAGCAGCTGCTATGGGGCCCAAAGGTTATGGGGTTCCACTAACGTACAAGAACATTGTTACTTTTTGTAGGAAACATGTAGTTGGTAGCTTTCTGCCCTCCAGTAGCACAATGTGGATTCCCTGATATATGGTAGTATCATTCATATTGCTGCTTATGCTGCTGTTTAAGTTTATTGTCATTATGTGGTGGAATCCCATCTCATTTTGCTATGAGGCCCATGAATTCTAGTTATGCCCCTGATTAAATTGTTGGTTTGTTGGTTGGTTTGTTTCTTTTAGATGATAAAAAACTGCACACAAACTTAACACCTGTGCACACCAGCATGCAGAAAAGCCACAGTATAATGCATGGGGAGATTGCACAAATGCAAAAATACCAATAAAACAACCGCTCACATACCCTCAGTGCATGAGGGGGGGTGGTTGCTGGTACTGCAATTGCATATAAATAAGGCGATACAGAAGGGTACCATAAATACAGGTACGTGTGGTACACCATGCTGGCTTACAACCTATTAGTGACGCTCATACTATTAGATTAGGCGGGCTGCCCAGTACTTTCTGGATGTCCAACACAAAGCACAGGCATTCTCTGCTCCCCAGCACTGTTGGGCAGATAAAAAATATGACATACTGGAAAAATGTTAAATATGAGGTATTAGTTGGTACAGGGGCCCCAATACGCAAGCTCAAAAGCCCCGCCAAGGCTCCTCATGTCTTGCGAGTCCTTACGCTAACAATTTACAGAAAAAACATACAAAAAATGGGACATTACTTACTCAAAATGCACCACAATTTTTGGGCCATGTTCACAGCTCAATAGCTGGAAAAAACTGAACCCAGAAGCTGGCAACTCTGGCCTTTATGCTAACTGGGAAAAATTGACAGGTGCACCAGTAGATGTCCTTATTGATCCAGAGGTCAACAGCCTTGCTGGACAAGTCATTGTTTCAGTGGCTCCTCCCAGGCCTGGTTGAATCATCAATCACATGTCCCTGAAGGGTGGGGGTGATCCATCCAGGTGTCTAACTTCCAGTGATGTTACTATCCCTTAGGAAAGTTGTCTCCTGTGATTCTCAAACAGATGGCAGTGTTCATTGTTTATTCAACAAACAGGATTTACAACATGTAAGGGGGATTTCATGTATTTATGTAATCTATTCCAGTCTGTCTTGTCCCTCCTGATATAGTCAGCAGTCTTTAATCATTTGGCTGGACACGGAGTGTATATAATATCTATTTCATATCCAACACATATTCTAGTGAATGACCAAAAATATGGTAAAGTATTTAAAAACAAACCTAGATGTATTTTCAAGCATGGGCGATCTATATATGATAAACTTATATGTTCTGACATAAAACCTTTATCTAGATCTAGACAGGCTAAATTAGGGTCTGATATAAAAGGTACATCGCCTTACCTATTGTGTTCCAACTGTTCCTCCATTATCAAAGGGCCAACAGTGTGTCATCCAACTAAACAGATTGATATCCTTGTAAAAGGTTATTTCACATGTGACACAAGAAAAGTAATCTATTTACTCAAATGTACTTCCAACAAAGTATACAAAATAGTTACAGTATAAAAGTACGTATAAATGAACATAAATCTGCCCTGCACTCATAGAGCCAATAGAATTAAAAGGGTTAACCAAGAGGGCATGGTTGAAGTAAAAAGAAATGTGGCGAAACTTTGATAGCAAGGCATTTCTTTGATGCTGAATATCAGGTTGCTGAATTGAGATGGTGTGTACTTGAGGAAGTCTATATCACAGACGCATCTATGCTCACCGATAGGTTATTCCAGAGAGAGGCTTTCTGGATCTTCAGGATAGAATCACAGGTTCCAAAGAGGTTAAATGAGAAGCTCAGTCTTAGCATTTTTGTGAATTGTATGTTTTTAACAATATAGATATAATATGTTACATCTGTTATATACATTTTTTGGTCTTGGTATATGGTTGTATCTGATGCATGTTGCCATGTCATATATGGTCAATTAGTATCTAATCAGCAACTATAAAGTTGTGCATTTAAAGTCGCTTTTACATGGCAATAGACAAATACCGGTCGTGACATCATGACCGGTATTTGGTCTTTTTTGGCATGCAGGCGGATGGCTTTTCTCAGCTGTTTGCGGATTCAAGCCCCCCCTGATTGCATCAATATGTTCATGTTCCATCCGAAAACCGGGCGGAAGAATGAACATGTTCTATGTTTTTCGGGCCGCCGGCGGTCTAAAACATGGTCCAGTGAAAAATCCAGGCAGTGGGGACTGCTGCACAGATTTTCCATTAAGGTTCATGTTAAAGGTTGACACTCGGTTTACAGACGGCTTTCAGAACCGAAAACCGTCTGTAAAACCGCCTGAAAACCCATGCAGTGGGGACAAGCCATAAGGAAGTTCCAGATACTTACCTGACATGCTTGAAAAAAAAAGCCTTTCATTTAGAGATGTTGCGTTGCTGCATAGATGTGCAGACAGCATGAATCTATACTGAATGGACTAAACGGTCAGTTACTGAATGTAAATAACTTGTTATGGGGATGAGCATAGACAAATTTATATGGATTGCTGAAATGCATACAGCAAAAGTATTTTTCTTTGCACTTGTTTTTTGTACAGATTTTGAGGTATTTAGTAAAACATGATTTTATCTGCAACTAAGAGCCAGATGTATGAACCTGTTTAGATCTAAAACTCACTTTTTTGCCCATAGGTTACTATGGGCAAAAGAGTGAGTTTTAGACCCAAACAGTTTCATTCATGTGGCCCTAAATGTTTGGCCATGTTTCTGTCTTATGAGAAATATCAGTTGTAGTAATATATCAAATACACACTTTCCTTTTGTACTAAACCCTTGTTTCTATTTATAATTAAAGGGGACCTGCCTCTTTGCTTTTGCTTCCATTGCTAAAAGCAGCACAAGCTAGCGACAGACATCCTGTTTCCAGCAGTGTATCCATAGTTCCATAAAATACAGTAGTTTCAAAGCATCTACTACTTAAATGTGGCAGCTTGCAGCCTGTCCTGCCAGAGATGAGTTAACCCCGCCCACCTTCTGCCTATTAACTACTTTCCACCTACTCACGCTAGCAGGGAAGGTGGGGCTACTGATGGGTAGACGAAGTTAACAACCGCTTATGAATACAGGCTGTAAGCTGCTAGATTTCAGTAGAGCATGCTTTGAAGTGACTGTATTTAATAGAACAATATACATACCGCAGGAAACAACATGTTTGTCACTAGCTTATGTTGTCCTCAGCAAGTGCAGCATCAGCTAAGTGATAGGTTCTTTTTAAATGTCACTGTACTGTGTAACTTGTTATTTATTGCTGCTATATCCTGGATGGACTACCTTCATAAATGTCAAGCAATGTTAGATATGTGAGTATATACACACCAACATACAGTG